>CAWUFW010008422.1:600000-890248 GCA_963921515.1 Calotriton arnoldi | reverse complement strand
GGACAGTTGTGGGGGGGCAATATGTGTGACTGCGACTCCCATGATGCTATTGGCTACACTGACTTGGCCAGCATACACAGAATTCCTTCCTTTGAGTGGTCTTCACTGTGTGTTGGTGTTGTTGTGGTGGCTACATGTGTGGATGTGTGTGTTAGTTCTATTTGTGCCACTGCCTAGCTGTAGTTGTGGTTGTGTTTGTACATGTGTTGGCACAGTTGGATGTGACTTTTTTGATGGCATGTGTTGTGTTTATCTGACTGACATACACATTTTGGGATGATTCTGTTCTAGTTGCTGTGTAATTGCTATGAGTGCATGGTTTGACTCTCCCTTGACAGTGATGTGTGTGTTTTGTGGCAGTTTATTGTGTACATTTGTTGTGTACTCACCAGGCTCTGGGATGTCCTCTAGTCCATATACGCTCACTGGCGGAAGGATGGCCCGCACCTTCTCCTCCCAGGGCCTGAGGTATACTGGCTTGGCAGGAGGGCCACTGCCGGTGTATTGGCTCAGGTGGTAGTCTTTCTTGAGCAGCTCCCGGACCCTCCTGCGCACGTCATACCACCTGTTCTGGATGTCGGTCTTTGTGCGCCGACATGGTGATTGGGCGTTCACCCTGTTGATGATCCTCTCCCACATCTTGGTTTTCTGCGACATGGGGGTCTGTTGGACCAGAGTGCCAAACAGCTGTGGCTCCACCCTGAGGATCTCGTCTACCATGACTTCCAATTCACTATCTAGGAACTTGGGATTCTTCTTGGGGGGCATGGTGATGGGTGGTGATAGTGGGTGCTGTGTGTGTTGGTGTGCAGGTGAGGGTGTGTGGGTGTGTGTTGTGCTGGGTGTATGTGAGGTAGGTATTTGTTGGTGTGCTGCTGGTGTGTGGCTTGTGTGAGGGATGAGCTGTGGGTGTGTGGTTGCTTTCTCTTGGGTGCTGGCAGTGGAATGGCATTTGCAAAGGCTCATGGTAGTGATTTGTGTCCTTTATATAGGTGGAGTTGTTGGTGTGTCTTTGTTCTCTGTCCCCACCCCCCCAGTATTTATTGGCTTGGTAATTGCTTGTTTGGCCTTTTTTTGGTTGATTTTTCCTTTGTGCTGTTTGTGTATGTTGGAAACGTTCTTGTGACCGAGTCGGACCGTGCATTGGTCTCGTACGGTGTTTTCCGCTTCGTTCACGCTGTGTTTGTGCAGTTTTGTATGCTGCGTACGCGTCGGTCGCGGTGTATTGTGTTGCTTCGGCTCGGTTTTGTATGCGTGTCGGTCGTACGGCTTGTCCTCCGTCCGACTCGGTCGGGTTTTTCGCGCCTTGCATCGTACTTTGCGGGTTGGAGTTGGCGGGTACGATTCGGTCGGATTTGTTCCGGGTGCGTGTCGGTCGGTTGGATTCGCGTGTTTTTCCGGCCGGATTGCTATTTTCCGAGCGGGTCGGTCGGTCGGCTTGGTTTCCTGACGTGTCGGTCGGATTTATCGCGGCTTGCATCGTACTTGGCGTGTCGGGCGCCACTGGTACGTGTCGGTCGGTATTTTTTCCGGATCCGAGTCGGTCGGTGCTTTTTCCGGCCCGAATCGGAATCGACCCCTATATTTTTGCAAACGATATTAAACACTTCGATATTTTTAAAATCGATATTACTTACCTTAAGTCGATATTCTTGACCACGATATTCTTGCTGTCGATATTTCTTACCCACGATATTAATGACTCGATATTTGTGCAACTCGATATTTTGTACTCAATATTCTGTCTCTGCACCCTGTCACAGCACGCAGAATCATAATAGCAGCAAAATCAATCTGAAATGTGGTAGATTACTCTAAAAAAAAAAAATCCTTTTCTTTACTTGAATGCCACACCTGGTCAGATCCCTCCATGTGAGTATCTCTGGTGGGCTGATTTCAATATACCAAGCCCTGGTAAATTATAGATTAGTTATACTACTAGGTTAAGTAGGACCCAACCTTGAATTAAAGCCTCTTGTGTGGCTCTGCCCTTTGCTATTGTCCCTGTGCAGTGTCTGTATTTTTCGTATTTGCACAAGACAGGCAATCATGTGTGCTCACTGAGGGGCTTCCCCCTTAAGTGAATTGAACCCCCTGAGCAGTACTTTGCAGTCAAGGGGGCACCCAATGTGCATCACTCATTAAGAAAGGGACTTCTGTCTTCTCTGACCAAGCTTTGAGGACCTAGCTGACAAGCTCCCCAAAACCTATTAAACACTCTTACAACTTTAAACAATCAACACACATCTGTCCAATTAAAAGCACCCCTGCCCTACCTATGACATGGTATTTACCAACATTCCATTGTCAGCTAGAATGTCAGTTGGAGCTTGGTGTGAGAGACGCTGACTGAACAGCTGATATGGCGTGGAGGCGGTTGCAGCATTAGAGAATAAAGTACCTTCTTGACTTAAATGCAGCGACTACAGTGTACTTTATAAGAAAAGATGTCTATACAACATCTCAAAACAGCACTTTACAGCCCAAGAGCAAACAGATTAGCTGAACGAGTCAATCGCATGATTAAAGAATGTATTCAACTTGCTTATATGTCAGGGTATCTGGTTTGCGTTATTAACCAAATGAAGGACGTGACACTACAGCACGCCGACGGACCCTATCTGTGAAGGGTTTTGCCACGACTGAATAGTGGAACAACAAACATAGAGAGTATTCAGCTAGCTCTATTTTTTAAGATTCTACAAACAACAGGGTACAGGAGAAGAATGACAATGAAAATTGCAAATTGAACTTTTAATCACCGTTATATTGTCAGGAGACAATAAGAAATAATCTGAAATCCGAGGCAAGATATACCCAAAAAAGGACTGAGGTACCAACCCCGTGTCTGGTTTTTAAAGCTTTTATAGCAGAAAGCTTCTCATCACCCACTTGAAAGAATAACAAGGCATTTGTAGATGTCCCAGAGAGACATTTATACAGTCTTGAGAAAGATGGTAGTATAAGTTAATCCATCGAAACGCGTCAACGCTTCTAGTTTTTAACACAATCTGTGAAGAGTCTGGAACTATAGATCACGTATCTACAATATCAAGTTCCAGGTCAATTACTGTGTTACCACGGATGTGTATGTTTTTATGACAAATTGTACCGTCTTTAATTTGTTCTCTCTGTTTAGTGTTAGGGCCTTTTTCTTTTATGTATGAAGCATTAGGTTGTGATTAACTTTTTTAATATCTCTGGGAACTAAGGCTTCCCATGATTTTTAAATTCATAAAATGATTTGTGTATTGTGATAATTTTTTAATAAATAAAAACCATATCTAACAATATTGTTGTGTATTGTTGACCTTGCCTATATATTTACACTTCCCTTGTATGCCTGGGGTGTGAACGGTGCTTGAATGTTTAAGATTGAAGTGCATGGGCAAATATAGATAGGGATACTTAATATAGGCTATTCAAATTGGTCCAAAGGAAATCTTTTTTGTGATATATTTGTATTAAACCCTATTCCTTTGGTAGTAAGGGGTTCCTCTCACTTTTCTACCTTTCTCATTTTAAACAAATTTACGCGGATACATTGGCAGTTGAGGAATCAGAATTGCGGTACTATCTGGAATTACTGGAGTTACCGCAGATATCTCAGCAGCATACCGAGATGCTCAATAGTACAATAGAAATGTCAGAAGTCTGTGCAGTACTAAAAAGTATGTCTAACGCTAAGGCTAGTGGGTCGGACGGGATGCCGGTTGAAGTATTTAAGATATTCCAAGAAGAACTACTTCATTTTTTAACTAAATTGTTTAATCAAATCAAGGATGGGATAGATATCCCTAATAGTTTTAAGCAGTCAGTACTCGTAGTTTTCCTTAAACAGAATACAGATCCTCGCGATGCAAATTCCTACCACCCTATCAGTTTGTTAAATACAGACTACAAACTGTTCATGAAGATCTGTGCTAGAAGGATTGCTCCGTGCGCCCAACAAGTAGTCCATACTGATCAAAATGGTTTCCTGCTGGGATGGCTAATGGCCACCAATACATACTTTCTCACGCCAGCAGTCGATAATTTTTCGGTTAATAAAACTAAAGCGGCCATCTTGATGATGGACGCTGAAAAGGCTTTTGATTTGGTAGATTGGTGTGCCTTATTTGCTATTTTGGATAAGTTTGGTTTTTCCGTTCAGTTGATACATATGTTAAAACAATTATATAGTCAGGCTGAAGCAAAAATTGTCATCAATGGTGCTGAAGCCGGGAGGGTGATTATTAAACGAGGCACGCGTCAGGGTTGTCCTTTATCCCCCCTTTTGTTTTCCCTGTTTATAGAACCCCTCGCTGTCAAAATTCGTAACAATTTATTGATCGTGCCCCCCATTGAAAGTATGCCCAAAATCAAGTTGTATGCAGATGATATAATTTTATATCTTAAAGCTGAAGGGTCTAGCATACAGAATGCGATGGATGAAATTCAGAAATTCACGAAGGTGGGGGGATATAAAGTTAACCAAGCAAAAACAGAAATCCTTATATTTAATTCAGTTCCTTCTGATCTCCCGGCATCCTTACATCCTCGACTGCCACATCCAATCAGATACCTAGGCATTTATGTTACAAACGATTACGACCAATTTTTTTCTCTGAATTATACTACTATGCTAGGGAAAGTGAAAAAATTATTAGAAAAGTGGACTTTGCTGAATTTATCATTGATAGGTCGGGTGTCTATGGTTAACATGTCGGTGCTGCCGTTGTTTCAGTTTCTCTTTAGTAATCTTCCCTTGAAAATTGCCTATTTTAAGGAATTGGACGAAATGATCCGGAAGTTTGTGTGGAATAATAAACACCCCAGGGTTAAGCTAGCCACATTACAATTGGATGTAGCATGGGGGGGGGTTAGCGCTCCCACATTTCCCAACTTATTATCAGGCTTCTTTTTTATTTTTTTATTTTATTTTTATTATTTTAAGACATGAAAATATTACAAAACAATTCTTAGCAGAATTCATCAGACATGGTGGATTCAAATAGAAGCAGTGTCAACTTCACACAGGTAAATACACAATATGCAATATGGTTAGATGGAATGTAGATTCGGTTCATCGTGCGAGCGTACTTACTGCTCTTCACATATTTAGTTGAGGCACTTGCTAGGTAGTAAGAACACAATGTACTAGGCTAGTCACAGAAACGTACAAGGGACTTCGATATCTCACCAGAGACTGTTAACATCATCACAAGAGGAATGTAGAACATAACGCACATCACGTTAGGCTCATTGTAACAATAAATCACGTGTGAAGTGGTAAATTCGGTATGAATGTCCAGCATATTACACTTCTCTGAAAAGTGAGGACCTTCATTGCATCAGTGCCTCCGGCATGTTGGACTGGGATTCTGTCGAGTGTGCGAGAAGGTAGCCTTGCAGAGGACTCCATATATCTCTTGGCCTCGAGGCACGGGGCAGTGTTTCGGCATACAGAGTCAATTGTTCTTGGCAGTATATTAAATCATTAAGCCATTCCTTGAACCTTGGCGCCTGTCCCCTACCCCACCTGCAGGCCACTCTACGCTTAGCTAGCAGCAGTGCAATGGCGAGATATCTGCGACATGACTTAGGAATAAGCTTAGTGTATCCCAACAATGCTATTAAAGGTGTGCGCTCTAAAGTAATGGGTATCATCTGTTCTAGGGCATCGAAAACCTGAGTCCAGTATTCACTCACTCGTGGGCAATCCCAGGACAGATGTAGGAAATCAGCCCCTGGACTGCCACATCTCTCACAGCTATCTGTATTTTTTAATTTAAAGCGGAACATTTTGACAGGGGTATAATATAGGCGTTGCAGGAATTTATAGTGTGTAACTCGTAGTCTACCACTGGCGGATATTTGTTCTGTTTGCAGGCAGCAGTATGTCCATTGGTCGTCTGTCATTTCATACCCTAGTTCCAGATTCCACTTTGCACGGGAAGAGCTGGGAGGTTCCAGCTGTTGAGTGCATATTATGTGGTAAAGCGCGGAGACCAGATGCCCCGGCGATGCATTACGTAGCATCATGTGTAAGGGAGCCAGGGTAGGGGGTTCCTGAGGGAACTCTGGGGTAATAGATCATATGGCTTGGTGGAGCCGGACATAAAGAAATATATCCAACGAGGAGTGTTGCAGCTCATGAAAGAGGCGTTCTGAGGATCGAAATTTCCCATTTGATAGAGATCTCCCCATGTGGTAATTTTGGTGCGCTCACAGAGTCTGAGGAACCCTGTTTCTTGTAACAGTGGCATGCGGGGATCATAGGAGAGACGGAGGAGCGGGGAGTATAACATTGGGCATTCAAGGAGAGTCTGAATACGGTGCAAGTCGTCTACTGTACATGTGATCGTGGTTGGTGCAGTGTCGCGCGTACGGGGGGGAGCGCCCAACATGCCATCCAGAGGGATGGGGTCTGCTAACCAGTGCTCTGCTGCAATCTGTGGCATATACCTAGGGGGGTGGAACCAATAGGAAGCATAGTGGGCCTGTGCGCATGTATAATACAGCTCGAAATCCGGAACATCAAAGCCTCCTTGGGCATACGGCTGTGTGAGCACTTTCCATTGTAGGCGTGGTTGTTTGCCCCCCCATATCAGCCTTATCATTTCTGACCGGAGTGTCTGAAAAAAATGACGACCGGGGTAATATGGGATATTTAAAAATAGATATAGTATTTGTGGAAGAACCACCATCTTAATCAATGCAGCTCGCCCTGCCAGGGAAAGCGGAAGTGAGACCCATCGAGTGACATGATCTGTAATACAATCTATGGCTGTACCATAGTTAAGGCGCATCAGCTCTTCCCTATCCCTAGATATTCCAATCCCGAGATAGCGTAGGTCAGAGTCGCACCATTCCAATGGGAAGTCCAGGGGAAATCGAGAGGCTGCAGGTGTTAGGGGAAATATTTGCGACTTCCCCCAATTTATATGAACCCCAGATAGTTTCCCGAAGACTATAAAATCTCGCAAGAGTGGGTTTAAGTTATCCTGCGGATCTCTTACATAGAGGGTAATGTCATCCGCATATAAAGATATGAGGATCTGTCGTAGGTTGCACCGCAGTGCTTTGTCTTGGTGATGCTGCCGCAGTTTAGACGCCAAGGGTTCGATTGTGAGTGCAAAAAGCAGGGGAGAGAGTGGGCAACCCTGTCGTGTGCCTCTAGATATGGGGAACGCGTCAGATAGTTAGCCATTGATTAAGACTTTTGCCATCGGGAGCTGATACAACAGCCTTATCCAGGACAGAAATATAGGAGGAAACCCCATACGCTGCAGCACCCCAAGTAGATAATCCCATTCGACTGTGTCGAACGCATAAGTAGTGTCCAAAAAAACCTGCCGCCAGCGGCAGTTCAGGAGCGACGTTCTGTAGAATGGAGAATAGAGTACGGAGATTATGTGTGGTTGCTCTGCCCGGAACAATTCCGCCTGATCAGGGAGTACTAGCTTTTCCATTAATAGGGCTAAACGATTTGCAATAACCTTTGCCAAAACATTTGTATTGCAATTAATGAGGGATAACGGCCTATAGGAATCGCAGTGAAGAGGTGACTTTCCAGGTTTGAGTAGGGATGTAATAAGTGCTTCTCTCATGGAAGGGGGAAGTGTGCTAGTCTCAAGTGATTCTTCATATATCTCCTTTAAGATCGGAGCCATCAGATCTATATAGGTTTTATAGAATTCAGCAGGCAGCCCGTCCAGGCCAGGGGCCTTTCAGGACTTCATCTGCATGATAGCTTCTCAAATTTCATCAAGTTCGAAGGGGGCGCTGAGAAATTCCCTCTGTGAGTCACCCAGCCACCCAAGTGCTACGTCCCCTAGAAAGCTGTCTAGCTCGAAATGCTCCCTCCGCTGTGAGGTGTAGAGTGCTGAATAGTGAGTGGTGAAAGTAGTAAGTATGTCAGCAGTGTCGCGCTGCAGTATCTCTCCAGGACCTGAGATCTCCAGTACATAATTGGAGAAGCGCGGTCGCCGTATGGTTTCAGCTAGGGCCTTCCCGGGTCTCTCCCCTTCACCATACCGCCGGGCCACCCAATATTTCCCTTTAAATTTTGTTTCACGATCAGCAGTTGAGGTATAGTCCGATAGTTTTTCCCGGAATGCATGCTGAATGTCGCTACCACCTCCCATAGTCAGTTGCGTCTCTAGGGTTTTAAGTTCTGCGTCCAGTCTTCGGAGTGTACCCTGTATGTCCCGGAGTACTCCAGAGCTTTTAGAGATACAAAATCCTCGGATCATCACCTTAAAGGCTTCCCAGATGGTTTCCACACTGTCTACAGAACCTCTATTTCTTTGGAAGAAGTCTTGAATTTCGTCTCCTAATTCACTATGAAATACGGTGTCCAACAGCGTTAAGGGTTGTAACCTCCAATTGCTGCGTGGTTTGTTATACCCGGGTGGGGCAAGTGTAAGTTTAACCGGGCAGTGGTCAGAATATGTCCTGGCCAGGTGCGTGACATCTTTTATTGAGGGACCCAGTCCACGAGACAATAGGCAATAATCTAAACATGCCCAGGAAGCGGCGTGCGTTGTAAAGTGTGTGCCCTCCCGTGCAAGGGGGTGGAGGTAACGCCAGGCGTCAAGGAGACCAGTGTCCATCTTGATTCCCTGTAAGACTTGATATGATTTATTATAATGATGTGGTGCTGGATTAGATCTGTCTTCTGCTGGGTTAAGGGCAACATTAAAATCCCCACCCCATATTATATGGGTAGAGCCTATTTCCACAATCTTCCCCCACAGCACTGTGAAAAACTCAGGAGTGTCAACATTTGGGCCATAACAATTCACCAGGGTGACTGAGTCCGTGCCCAATCGTCCCCATGCAATGGAGTATCTCCCATTATGATCGAGTAATGTACCAGCTAAGGCAAAAGGAGTCTGTTTTTTAATGAGAATAGCCGTGCATCTGGCGTAGGAAGAATACGATGAGAATAGTCGATGGTCTGCCCACTTATTAGCAAAGGCGGTGGGATGTAGTGGATTAATATGTGTTTCTTGAAGTAGTGCGATATGTATCTGATGCCGATCTAAGTACGCCAGTTGCTGGCGACACTTCCGTGGGTCCCCCAATCCTCGCACATTCCAAGTGATAATTTGTAAGCCCTGGTGAGCCTTCAAGTCAGCCATAGGTGTCATTGGTGTATGACAGATGGCAATGTACCCCCTGTGCCCTGTGTGTAGTAAGCAATGTAGCACCATACGTCTGTCTGTCTTGCTGCAGCAAATAGTTAACAATGAACATTAAAACAAACCCCCTTCCCCCCCCTCCCGCTCAACCCACAACAGCACCCCAATTGTGCTGGAATTACATTTCCCACCCCGAGCCCAAAAATACACAAACTGGTCAATCCAGGTCAAACAAGATCAACTTGGAAGAGAGTCTTGTGGGGGATCACCCATATGAGGGGGATCGCTGGTGGGCCACAGGTACCTCCCTTCTCCCAATGCCGACAAACAGCTGCCCTAGCAGCAGGGGGACATAGGGAGAAACAATGTGAGGGTGCTCGGCACTATTCAGAGGAGAAAAAGTACAAATGTCAGAGTCATATAGTTAGCCTACTGTATAACAATAAGATGCACCAAGGGTGCTAGGTACACTTAGCTGACGTCGACAGGTAGCATGCAGGTCAAGCCGCCAATTGAAGTGAGGATGTGTCTCGCTACATGTAGGTTTGATAGACGTAGGATAGCAGAGAGATAGCATGATCAATAGAGGACTGGAAGTTCCGGGATGGCCCGGCGTTTCCCATTAATACGAGGGGCCATCAGCCTCAGGGGAATGTGGATTGGAGGTGCTGTCATCGGAATTCCGGTGAGGTGAATGTCATTTGATGCGCTTGAGGAACTCTTCAACTTGCTGTGGATTCACAAATATGCTTTGCTGGCCTTGATGGGTGACCCCTAGGCGCGCTGGATACATGAGTGCAAAGTCAATTTGCGCCTTTCGGAGCTTTTGTTTCACTGTAAGGAACTTGCGGCGAGCCTCCTGTACAGCTACAGTGAAGTCAGGATATATGGTAAATTCCATACCTTCATTTGTCAATGTCTTCTTCTCGCGTGCCAGCCGGAGTGCGGTGTCTCGGTCCCGATAGTTAAGGAGCCGAGCCACAATGGGACGTGGGACGCCACCCGGAGGAGGGCTGGGGCCGAGAGACCAGTGTGCACGCTCCACAGTCAGATGAGGAGAGAAGACATCTGTTCCAAAAGTGTCACGGAGGAGGCGTTCGATGAAGTCTTCCAGGCGGCCCGTGCTCGTGCTTTCCGAAATGCCTATGACGCGTATGTTATTCCGGCGGCTTCAAGGTCTTCGTTTTTGGCGGCGATGACTTTCAGAAGCTTATCCATTTGTGTCATTTGCTGGTGCATCTGGGACGTAGTATCTTCCGTGTCCGAAATCCTACGTTCTGCCTCCTTGATTTGCTCATCATGCTTATCCACCTTCAGCACCAGGAAGTCTAAGCGACTGTTCATCGTGTCCATCTTGCTGGACAAGGCTGTAAGACTGTGCTGCATCGCCAGCAGCAATGTTTTTACCTCGTCGTCTGAAGTGGAAGATTGTGCTTGGGATTGGTCCTCTGCATTTTGTACCGGCTCCTCCGTGCATGAACGTGTGATGGTCTTCTTTGCATCGAAGACAAGCTTGGATTGCCGGCCCTCTGGCTTCCCCATGACGGCAAGGTGAGGTTGATTGAGCCCTGCGCCCTGAAATGTCGTCGGTGCCTCGTCCGAGTCGGGCGGCGCAGCGATCAGAGGAAAGGGTCCCAGTAGAGGATCTGAACAAAGCACCACTCAAACTTCGTGGAGGATATGAGTGGTAGGACGTAGCCGGTGTGTTGTACCGGGGTCTTAGTGGAGAGAGCCTGACAATAGCATCACAGTGTGGGTGGGAGCAAAAGACTACCCGTCAGGCAAGCTGGTCGGTGTCAGGCGCGGGCGAACACTAGTGGAATGCTCCGGAATCCCGCCGCAGGACAGATCAAGTGGCTCCGATGCAGATGAGATGAGCTGCAGCATGTACAAATTGCAGGCTCGTGCAACAGAGTGGGCCCTTACAATGGCCGCCGTGTCCTGGGGTAGCAGGATTTCGTACCTCATTGCAAGCCACCCTGAGGGTCCGAAAAGGGGGATGGAGAGGTGGTAAGGACGTGGCGTAACGTACCACCTCCATGGGCATGGATCGCAGGCGGTTGTCCCTCTCAGGGTTGCATAGAATTCAGCAGGGACTGGAGGCTGTACTATGCAGCGTCATGTCTGTGTCCCTAAGTTACGCTTTGGCAGGGAGCAGCACTCTAGTTCGGGTGGGCAGTGGAGCTGAACGGCGCCCAGCGGAGAGCAAATGGTGTTGGGGGCCAGAGTCCACGGCCGGGCCGGCACAAGCTGATGCGGGCGCTGCATACACCCACCGTGTATGTCCGGGCTGGGTCCGACGCACAGCAGTCTCTGCCTCTTCCACGATAGCGCCGCTGAAAACTAGGGAGCCGTAGGTGAGGGGCTCACTGCAGTAGGTCTGGGAGCTGTTGGTAAGAGCAAGTTGAACACAGATGGCTCATCGGTGCCGGCGTGCAGTCCGGTGCCGCGGCCCAGCGCCAAGTGTGAGGCCTGGGGCTTGCGTAGCGGCGGCGGCTGCAGAGGGCACCAAGCAACTCCGCGCCCACCTCCCGCTGCAATGTAGAAGTCACCCGGGAGAGGACACCGGAGGTCCGGAGCAGGAGGGCACCTCGTTCAGCAGGCGGCAGGCTATTTGGGCAATTTTCTCCCGGTATGAAGCGGAGAAATGTAGGATATTGAGGCCGAGCTACCGGATCCTCACAGAGGAGCGGCCAATACGGTTGTGCGCCACCTAGCGCCCCCCCATTATCAGGCTTCTTTGCTCAATTTGCTATCGCAACTAGGAGAGGAAAATTCAGTTTTTGATCATTTCTTTTTAGCACAAATGCTGAAGAAAAGCGCCATAAAACTTCCCATCTTTTTACGGTCAGCAAAACTCCCCAAAAAGACCAGGTATAAGGTCATTTTGGCATTGGCAGCTAGGATTATGCTTTTTTTTAAATCACAAGATATACCAGCATATCATGCTTATACCCCCATCCAAGATTGTGTAGTTGAAGGTTTAATGCTGCCAAGAGGGCTCTACTAAGCATGGCAAGAATTAGGTTTTGGTCAGCTTGGGGATTTCTATAATCATCAAACGTTAATTACTTGGGAAATGATAAGGCTGCAATTCGGCAATATAAATACTGCTTTTTCATTGAGCTATCTTCAGCTTGTGAATTTTCTTAAGAATAACTATACCATGCTGAGTGAGGACGCGTGTCAAATTACTAAGCAAATGTCGCATAAAATACTGGGAGTGGGATTTTGGCACCGGCTGTTACATCAGCAGGCTCATAGTGAAGAGATTATTGTGAAAGAGCTCCAGCAAATCTACTCAGAGACAGGTTGCAGGTTCAATATGAAAGAATGGCGACAACTCAGTGAATTTTCGAATGAAGCATTGGGAGGTGCTAATTATAAAAGAATGAATTTTTTATCCAGATGGCTAGCATATTACACTACTCTGAGATTGCATAAGATGTTTCCTACTAGTCCTAACCAATGTTTTAGATGTAATCAACAGGATGAAGGAGGATGGGTACACACATTTTAGGAATGTAGTAAATTGCAGCAATTTTGGAAGGATGTTTTTATCATGATTTCTCAATTTCTGTCGTCAACTATTGACCCATCATCTAGGCTGGTATTATTTGGAGCATCAACGGAGCTTCAATGTATTACGAAATATCAACAGTATTTTGTAATAATTTCTATAGCGGTTGCTAGGTCCCTTGTTCTGCAAAATTGGAAAACTATTAAACAACCTAGGATTAACCAATGGGTTAGTAAAATGTGCAGGACTTATAGATTCGAGGAGGCCTATGCAAAACGGGTAGGAGCTACGGCAAGATTTAGAGCTATCTGGAAAAAATTCAGTATAGCTGAGTAAGAGTTGGTTTGAAGACCCTTCTGTAGTAGGGAATCAATTTTTGCACTTTATTTAGTAAAACAGACGCTGGCAGCCGCACTTGCACTTTAAAGAGTTCTTGGATATTTCTATTGATGTTGCTACTGGCATGGTTTTAAGTGATTTTCAGAAATTTTTTATTTCTTATTTTTGAAATATTCACTCCTAGTTGCACATGCACTTTAATTTGTTGCTTATAGTGTTGTGCTATTGTTAGATTCGAGCGGGCCAACTATGTAGTAACAGTTTATTAAGGATTATAAGCTACTATAGAATTTTGGGGCCCATTAGGATGGCGGGTGGAAGCACCACCGCCGTGCTGGCGGATGCAAAAAGCACCAGTTACCGTCCGCCCGCCACAGCACACACGCCCGCCCAATTAGGATGTGAAAAGTCAGCCAAACACCGCCCGTAAGCCAGCTATGCCCTCCGCAATCAAAGTGCGTCACTCCACGGAGCGGTGCGGCCTAATGGAGACACAACGCCCGACGAAATCACGTACCGCCCGGCGTACAAATTACGATGCCAGAACCAAACAGTTCCCCCGGCTAAGAGACACCGCACGTGAAAGCAAGGCGGAAAACCAAATGCACAGTACGGATAGCAAAGAGGCGGACCCCCGAGCATGAATCCAGCACTGCAGGCCCTCCCCATGCTCTACCTGATGCAGCACCCAGGAGTCAACGCACCGCGGCGACGCAGGTAGGCAGACACACAACAGGGGCACGCAAACAGCGCACACAGTGCAAGGGCGGGAAAACTGTATATGGCCCCCCACGACACCCCTGCGTGGACACGACACATCCACCACTGCACCCACACATGCGCACAACGCAGAGGCCAACGGCAGCGCAATGCATGCGCCGCACACAAACAACACAGGGTCACAACCAAACACCACACACACCAGCACCACCCAGAACGCACATGTCACGTGACAGCCCTGCCACAGTCATGTCCCCAACCGGCAATTCACTGTTGCCAACCTGACGTCACACAAGTGACCCGAACATGTCAGTGACGTCA
Organism: Calotriton arnoldi; assembly: GCA_963921515.1. NCBI lineage: Eukaryota > Metazoa > Chordata > Amphibia > Caudata > Salamandridae > Calotriton > Calotriton arnoldi. The sequence continues at coordinate 876,220 of CAWUFW010008422.1, read as the reverse complement.
CGCCAAATTAGGACACACCCCTGTGTGCAAAACACAGCGAAGCACACAGCGGCGGCAACATCACCCAGCAGAATATGGACCCCGTCGGGAAAAGGTACGCCAGTACCACACAGAAACACCGATGCCACCCTGCACCCAATAACAAGACATGCAATACGTAACATCAAAGATACCGGGGACAGACAACAGGTGGGACCAATTATAACACAAGGCCCAACGTATAGCGGAAACGCAGCCTGCTGCCCACACACGGGAGAGGAGACAGCACTGAATGACCTTCCATTCCCACTCTGAAACCACATCCCGACTAAACAAGCCGGAGACAACAGTCATTGCACCAAAAAAGCCCAACACAGGCATGCAGAGGGAAGCGGCCACAGGGCAGATAGCGCATAACACCAAAGAACATTCACAACGGAAAAAAGAAATGATAACACTCCCCATGTGGTTCACATGCAAGTTATCTGGAAGGAGTCAGACACCACTGACCTTGACCATTCAGAGAAGCATGTGGGATGAGGGCCCGTGTCCTCCGCACAAGCCAACATAACACAAGTCCTGCCTCCCTACGACCATTACAGAATTCCCAGCAACGTCGGAGGTTGCACTCTGCAGACTGCACAGACAGCCGGAGCACGCCACCACAGCGCCCTGCAGCAAAATGGCACTTGCACCACACCTACCCAACTACGCCGGACAGATTAAGCTGTACAAACATAACCTGATACAGATATTGGGATGTGACAATCTGGCCTTGCTGAACGTAAGTTACCGACTAACTTACCGCATCGCATTGTTCAGCTGCGTCATCCCCGTCTTCTACTGTCGGAGGTGTCCCTTCTACTATCCTGTGGATTTATGTCTCTCCAACCCGGCATGTCCAAGGGCGGACCTGCTACAACTATTCAACCCCTGGACGTCCACGACAGGGTCTGTTCAGCCTATGGGGGCATGGCGTATGTGGCTACTATCGGACCCACACTGCAATGGGACCACTGTGCCTCCACACGACAGATAATGGATTACAGTTACATCGAATGTCATCCAACATGTCCCATCATGCTCCTACAAGGGACAACTCACGACCAACACCTTGACAGCCACCATCCGCTACATTGGATGGCATCTATGTCCACCACCAATGCCATGGAAGCCCTGCTGGAAGGTATTGCATACCTGACAACCTGTCAATTCGTCGGGCCCCGCCGCCATACCCCCAACTGAGCAATGATGTCCCACACCGTACCCATGCTTGGCTTCCGCACGGACTAGGCAGTTACCAGTACAACAACTATACCATACAACCTGCAACTGACACCACATCATCAACTACACTGCCATGACATCTGAAATTTTCGGGACATGCACTCTGTTCCTCATCACATCCAGTAACTCTGCATGAACAGGGGAGGCAGAGGCATGGGATTTGTGTATGGCAACCACATGGACAGAACTGCACGTACAACCATGCCATGATATGGATCCTGCGCCCATGAACATATGCACCGGTCAGTGGACAGTAATCGTCCTGCTGTAGTATGTGAGAGCTGTCACCTCACCTCCCTCTGAACGTCCGTGCCAGGACCTTTGCATGGACACCAAGTGCATCCACCAACAACATGAGCCCAGTGACTGTGACATGGCCAGTACCCACCACATCGCAACAACAAGTGGGACGGAGTTGCATGCACGTAAGCCCATGCCCTGATGTCACCTCCACGCACGTGTGTATGAGTAACTATAGCAGCAAACCTGTAACATGGAACTGAGATGCACTGTGCCCATGATGACAAGCGGACTGGTAGGCCAAATGTATACTGTCTGTGTCAAAGTCAGCAGCACCACAGTAATTAGCAAATGTACATTAGCACACCAACGGCTAAGCAGTTGTAACTCTGAAGCCCACATCCCACAGTCAACAACTAATCACATGTACCCCTACACCCTATGCTATGTGTACACATGCTGAGTATATCCTCCACATGCATTTCGCTGCCAGTAGTGTTCACTATACAGCATCACAGAGGACATAAGTCCCAATACATGGCTTGAAGCAAAAATGTGTCTCTGCTGATTCATTTCACAAGTACGAATGAGAGAGGATGAGAGTGTGTGAAGTACACGGCAGTCGTGAGATGACCATGTAGTCCACTGTCATTGGATGTCAACGCAAATGAGTAGCACAACTGTGGAAGACACACATGTGTCATGTGAAGCGGGAGTTACGCATGGCTCAGGTGGGTGGGTGTGACGGGTAGGTGCGCACATGCAATGTTGAAACATGCTGTGTTGGGAGGATTCAGGAACAGTACATTGGCGCTCTCCTGGGAATTTGTAAAGACCACCAGTCTGGTGATGAATGTGAACTCGTGTGTGCACAACAGGCGGGCACACGATCAATGCCGCATCAAGTGTAGACGTCAGCCCACCCTCCGTGGACATGCTGGATACTGCTGTGCGTCCGCCAGGCCCTTGCCAAGGCACTCACATCCCCTTCGACCTGGTGTATCCCCAACATTGTCCACTTGCACAGGCAATCCAGGGCACGGGATGGCAGTAGAGCATGGTGGGTGAGAGGTCATGGCGCGCTCCTCCTGGTCACATCACGCAGGCAACACATCCTCAATGTGTAGTATGGCACAAGTCAAATGGAAGTAGTGGGGGACGCACACATCACAAGCAGGAGTGACGTCACGGAAGGTGGCTCGCACCATCCCACCCATTGACAATACACCCACACACGTTACATGCCATTGCAACAGAGAAGCCAGCGCATGCACAAGCAGCTCCAAGCTCGCCCCAGAGAGGCCAAAGAGTGAATGTGTGGGGCCATGAGCTCCAGTTGGACGCGGCCTGGCCCGCTAGGGCAGCTACATCCTCTGTGTGTTGCAGGTGGTGTATCCGGACTGCGGAGCCTGTCATGCATTGTCAATGTTGCCCGTGTCTCGAGTCGGGGCACCACGCAGGTGGACGGCGTCCCGCCACTTATTATACCGTGAGACAGACCACTTGTTCAACTGGACCCACACATACACTCCTTGGCCTCTCTGGGGCGAGCTTGGAGCTGCTTGTGCATGCGCTAGCTGCTCAGGTGCAAACGCATATTGGGGTGAGCGAGGGGAGGCCATGAAGACAGTGCAAAAGATGACTGTTTGATTTTCAGCCAGTTTAAGGAATGACCCTGATGTGGTCGGAAAAAGACGTGTCTCGTGTGTATTGCAACTAGTAGATCAGCCGATGAACTTCCCATGTCTTGCATGTAGCCCCGCACCCAGCCCCGCCCACTCGACACATTAAAATGAGTACCAGCACCACATTCTACCCATTCGAAGCACTGACTGGGGGTGACAACCATTGGACAGTCTTGTGTAGTCCACCCATGCGTACATGTGGGCCCTCCATGATCCATGTCACCTGCGGCAAAGTGATGTCAGGGGCAATGACGGAAGTGAGCAGAGCTGTCTGACCCACGCACAGATGGTGCATCAGCTCAACAGACCCAGCACTGAGTGCAGCAGGGGTCACATGTGCAGGGGCAGTTGTGCCTGGTGTGAAGGCACATGCATATAGACAGCACATCGACCAATGTGTAGCCTGCCCACATCTACTGTCCATTGTCAGGCGGACCTAGAAAAAGATCACAAGGCAACACATCTGTGTGGGTGTACCCACTGTGAACAACACTGCGCAACCATCAGCGTACTCGCCCTGTGCATGGCCCACCCCGCAACGAAGGTCACATTCAGTGCCACTATCTCTCACACACATCCCTATCACGAGTCATGGTGTGTCCAATCGACAGTGCAGAGTAAGCGCTCATCCGGAGGGTCCTGAACGGGAGACACATGTAACCCACTAGGCAGTCTGTGTCGGCACCTACTGGCATTGTGCAGTCAATGTGCAGGCCAGGCCTGCTGGGACTGAGAAGGGCAGCATGGCCCCAGCCTGACTTCCACACGACCAACAAGTGCACTGAGACCTGCATTGCCAATTGTCTGTGTCACTGGATGTCTGACATGAGGTTGCCATGTACCACCACTCGGGAGGGACAGACAGGTCAAAGCGCCCGAGAGCTCACATACCCATGCCACCTGCAGTCAGCATGGTGAGCAGTGCATGTTTGAACACCACAGGCTCTGACTCATAGTGGTGCGGAGCAACGACATGTGTGTCCCCACATGCACACCCACACACACTGCAGTTGTCTCTCACACACAACTTTCGCAAGGAATAGCCATGTGGAGTGTGCGTGGAGCTCGGAATCCAGGTTCTCCAGCTCCTCGCTGGTGAGTGGACCTGGACATATCCTCAGCGTCATCCACGTGTAGGTGGAGTGGTGGCAGCAGCAGGTGTTGTCGAGGGGTGCCAGGCTGCAGTGCCAGGTAGCTGTGGTTATGCCTGTCCCACTCACACACACATATAACCCCCTGGGGCAGTTTCAGTGGGTACAAGCTGCTGCAATTCGTGTACCATGTCTGGCAGCTTCAATTGCAGACGTTGGCCTGCTCCCAGCTGGCCATGGACGCCTACCTCCACAGTGGAACACGCAGGGTGCAACCGCGAGGGTCATTGGAGTTGGCCGTAAGGGCCTGGCCCATGGCGGGTACAGTCCGCTGATGCCATGTGCACCACACAGTATAATGTGCGCAATGCATCTGCAGGTGTGGCCATGATTTGCGTGTGGGTGCAGGTCCACAATGGACAGGGCCACAACATGCTGTGTGCATAGGCAGGGACGGCCAGTGCTCAGCCTCCACATGTCTGTTGGCACATCATCATGTACACATTGGCATGGGAGCATGGGATATGCATATGCACACACATGCCATCTTTCACGATGCACATCTGCCACTTGGCACGTGCAATGATACGTGTCACTTGTGATGTGTAATTGCAAGCACACAGCCGTGTTGGCATGGGGCTGTCAATGTGTACACCTGTCAATGTTTCTGGAGGTGTGATCCGTACAGTGCTGTACATAGGGTGCAGTAGTGACATCAATGACTGTCTCATATCCCCTCGTGCCACAGGTCCCACTTGTTTTGGCCGCTCAGCCTGTGTCCATAGCGTTGTTGGTGTGTGCCCTACACACCCAGCCTCGGAAGCAGTGTGATACACAGCAGCTAGTCATGTTGCCGTGGTGTTGCCGCTTGCCGAATATGCAGTCTGTTACCATCAGCATGCCTTACAAGTTATTGAGGCCTAGATCCCCATGTGCATGCTCATAGCAATGGGGTGTGTCACTGCCCATTGCTATTGGTAGGGGACCTGTGTAAGTGTATTGTGGCTGTGCTGTCCCTACTTGTCAGCTGTTCTGTTATTCAATTGCCTGCTCAGTCATTTATGTTTTGTGTATGTGAATATGCCATGTGGCGTGTTGCTTTGACATGTGTCCACTTCCATCTTTCCTAGGCGGAGACCAAACATTCATCGCTCCTACCAATTGCTGTCAGACATGGTGGATGTGGAGGTCATCCGCAAATATCGTCTGGACCGACCCACCCTGCATCGTCTATGTGCCTTGTTGGAACCCCACCTCCGTCCTCGCAGGGTGTATCCAACAGCATTCACCCCCACGGCTAAGGTGATGGCTGCACTGCATTTCTTCGCCACTGGGTCATTCCAGCACACAGTGGGCAGTGGAGGTGGGATGTCCCAACCCATGTTCAGCATGGTGCTCAGGGATGTACTGTCAGCCATGATGCTGTACAGGAACAGATACATCCGCTTCCCCAGGGCTCGTGAATTGGCGGCAGTGAAGGGTGCTTTCTATGCCCTTGGACGGATCCCCCACGTTGTTGGTGCAATAGACTGCACCCATGTTGGCCTTGTTGCACCACAGGCCACTGAGCACCTCTACCGCAACCGGAAGCACACGCACTCCCTGAATGTGCAAGTGGTGTGCCTTGCGGACATGGTGATTTCACACGTGTGTGCGAAATTCCCAGGATCGGCCCATGACGCGCACATCATGCGCAACAGCATCCTACCACGTCTGATGACCGATCTGCACCCGGACCGTGGCTGGATTGTTGGTGAGTATGTGGAGTAGTGTAGCGTGCTGGCTGTGCGATGCTGTCTTGTGTCCAGTTGGAATTGCAACGGTTCTCTGTGTCCCTCACACCCAGGTGACTCTGCTTACCCAAATGGGCCCTGGCTGCTCAGCCCATTACGACGTCCTGGGAGCCTAGCTGATGTCCGCTACAATGAGACACATGGGAGGACCAGACGTGTGGTTGAGCGGACCTTTGGCCTCCCCAAGTCCAGGTTCAGATGCCTGGACCGCACCGGGGTCGCACTGGCGTACTCCCCACAGAAGGTGTGCCAGATCGTTGTGGCTTGCTGCATGCTGCACAATCTGGCTATCTGTAAGCAGATCCCCCTAATTGTGGATGACGGAGATCAACCAGGGCCCCAGCCTGCAGACCAGGACAGCTCTAGTGAAGAGGACAGTGGAGAGGATGAAGCTGTGAATGTGCGTCAGCAGCTCATCGCCCGCTACTTCACTTGACGGTGAGTGTCCATGTACGACGGCTGATGTAGCTGTAGTTGTGCAGGTGTATGTGTGCTCTGTCACGGGGGCCTTTTGTTCACTGAGTGCTGTGTGTCAATGGTCCATGTCCAGGTTGGTATGCCACTGACAGTGGCTGTAGCATTGTGCCCTGTTGCTCTGTGAGATGTGTGTGCATTGCTTGTAGTTGGTGACAAGTACTGTGTGATGAGTGTGTGACACACTCATTGAATGTACTCTTGTTCTGTTTTTCACCCCTAGGTCCCTACAGCCTCTCCTGTCCCATCGACATACCACACAGCAGATGCATTTCTGCTCATGGTGGCGATTGCACATCGTTGAATAAACCCAGGACGCATTAAGCCGATTGTGATCAAGGTGTATTTATTAACAGCGGTGACATGTGATTGTGTGCAAGGTGATGACAAATGTGGTGCATGCTGTGACAATGAGTTGACGGTCATGGCTGCGTGATGGTCAAGGTGTACCCATGGAGTTCTATGTCCACAGTCCAACAGACACATGCCATTCACATGGCAGTGTGGGGTAGGATCGTATTACAAGTCAATGCAGTAGGTGGTCAAGGTGGCTGGCTGACTCACTGGCATTTGGTGCGTGCGAAGTCCTCTCTGGACACCTGTTTCCTCTTCGGACGGCCCCTTCCACGTTTGGTAGGGGGGGGTGTGTTGATGTTCCGCTGGTGGTGGTTGAGGAGTGCTCACTCGCTGTGGACGCAGGGGAACGCGATGCTGCACGAGCCTGCGCCACAGCAGGTGGTGGCGCAGGTGGTGTTGCTGGCCTTGCTTGTGCCCTCCCCCCCCCACCAGCTGGCCCATGAGGGCCGCGATTTGGCCCATATGGGCGTCCATGGACCTCAACACCGCAAGGACCTCCCGCGTGTCGCTAGCCGACCTGGCCCATTCTCCTTGGGCCTCTTGATAGGCCCCAAGGACTCTGTCGATTTGCGGCAGGGCTTGGCTCCCAGGCACAGTTGGCGTTGGCCTGGCCCTGCTCCTCCTACCAGTACTGTTGCCACCGACCTGCCCACTAGCCACATTGCTCACCACGGTCCTCGCTCTGGCTCCCAGGGTGGAGCCCGACGGCCGTGCCAACCCTTGCGCAGGGGCTGTGGCGAGGGATGGCGTGGTGGTGGTGGTTGCGGCGGTGGTGGTGGCCGCACCGGCCGTGGCAGCAGGGGTCTGTGACTGGTCAGCAGCCCTGGGTGATGGGTTGGTGGGCAGGAGGGGCCCTGGGGAGCGGTTGTGCCCTGCCACTCCAGATGGGCCTGCTGGGTGCTCCGTGTCCGGAGAGGTGTCCAGCTCCTCTACATCCGTGAGTCCGGGTCGGGGGCTTGCGGACTGGCTGTGCTGGCTGCTGTCACCCTCTCCAGCATCCAGCAGTTTGGCACCTGTGGGGAGAATGAGATGGGTCATTGTGTTGCACCTAGCAAAGTATGTATTGGTTGTCTGACATTCACAGTTCGTGCACTGTCGTGCACAGTTTTCCCAGAGGCGTGTGTGGATGTACGATGTGTGTATGCGTGGGCTAGGCAATGGGACTGTGTGATGTGGACATGTGGCATGGGACGGATTAGCAATGCCGATGGATGTGTGTTGCTATGCTCCTACATTTTGTGGCTCTGGTGTATGCGTGCTCCAGGACCATAGACGATGTTGGGTTGAAAGATGGTTTAGGGGGAAGGATGGAACGCTTAGGTACGCTGATGCCAAAAGGGGTACAGCCCCTAAACGCTCTTGGGTTGTAATATGCTTTTGGGGTACATACTGTGGGTAATGGGTGCAGAACGTGACATGTGTTCTGGCAACATGACAGTGCATAGACAAAGGTGTGTGTCTGTCTCACATGCCCGGAATATCTGCTTACTGTTATCATTCATGGACATCACATTGGTAGCATTGTTGTGAGTTCGTGCTTGTTGTGTGCCACACGACGTATTGCAGATGGGCCAAATCCTTTGTGTGCGTGCTGCCCTGGTACATGTGCATCAGTGCTGTGCTCTTGGGGTGTTGACTATATTATGTGTGTTGTTACTCGCAGTGTGACGTGCGCTTCAGTCACTGCAGGCACTTGATTTGTCATGGGCAGGTATCTTTGCATAACTACTGTATGAGGGCCAGCTGTTCGGGTGACATACCTTTCATGACACTGTGGCTGAGAGATGAGATGGATGATATGTTGAATGTGCATTGTGTGCCTGTGTGTTTCATGGGTCCAGTTGTCTTTGTGTGCAATATTGTGGTTCCAAGCTGTTACTTCTAGTACGGTCTGTCTTACGTGGGCGTTGTTGTACGATGTGTGGGTGACAGGGCTACATGGACAGGACTTCGATGGTGTTGCTGATGTGTGTGATGGGTGGCACAGTGCCTGCCGTGTGGGTCTGTGCTCCAGTGGGACTTGTGCATGCAGACGTGGCTCCTTAGGTGTTGCTGTATCTGTGATGGGTCATGTGGGGTTTGACTCTGTTGAACATGTCCGTGTGCACATTGGTCTCATGATTGTGACTGGGAGCAGTGCTGCGTGTTCCTCTGCTACGTGACATGTTCCATGTGTCAGTCGTAGTACAGTCCTCATGCCTACAGACGCCCCGCCCTGTACATTTTCCCACCTACAGGTTGTTTCTCAGTGCGCAATGCAATGGATGCCACATGGTACTGGGAGGGAGGGGTGCTCCACCTTGCTGGTCTGTGGTAGTGGGAGCCTGGTGGGTGTTTTACTTCAGCTGTCCCCCTCCGACCCACTCTCTTTGTGTTCCGGCTACTTACCTGTTACTTGTCGGTCAGTGCAGCTATGGCGGACACATGGATGTGGGGTGTGCTCCACCTTGCTGGTCTGTGGTAGTGGGGGCCTGGTGGGTGTTTTACTTCAGCTGTCCCCCCTCCGACCCACTGTCTTTGTGTTCCGGCTACTTACCTGTTAATTGTCGGTCAGTGCAGCTATGGCGGACACATGGATGTGGGTGTGGGGAGTGCTCATTCTGGCGCATCTGGAGTACAAGGGGACCTGGTGGAAGTTGCGGTGCTGGCTGACTGTACACATGCCCCCATGGTTTTGTTAGTTGGTAGCTTTGGGCTGAGTGTGTGTGAGTGTCTGTTGCATGTGTGGGTGATGTCTTGTGTATTGTGTACTGGACATGGGGGTGTTTGTCCCTAGGAGCTATGGCATGGTGGTAGTGCATGTGATTACATAGCGGTGTGCTGGTATACGTTTGTTTGTACTTACCAGCCTCCACTCCCCTGGTAATCCGGTGAGGATCTCCGGATGTATGATGACTCGCACCTTCTCCTCCCACGCCTTGAAGGTCTTGAATAGCGCGGGATTCCCTCCGCCAGTCCTGGCAGCCAGCTCTCGATTTTTGCTCTCCTTCTTCTTGACCACGCTTTTGAGGTCGTTCCACCTTTTGTTAATTTCTCCTCTGTTGCGTGGAACGTTCCCGACTGCATTGACCTGGTCTACGATCCTGCTCCACAACCGGTTTCTGGTGGATAGTGGTGTCTGTTGGACCTGGTTGCCATAGATTTGTGGGTGCACCTTGACGATCTCGTCGACCATGACCGTTAGCTCGGTGGAAGTGAACTTGGGCATTCTGTGTGATGCCATGGTGTGTGTTTTGGTGTTTGTGGTGCTGGTGCGGTGTGTGGTGTGTGATGTGCAGGGGGTTTGTGTTGCCGGTGTTTGGTGGTGGTGGTGGTGATGGGTGTGATAGGTGCGTGTCTGTGGTGTGCTGCTGTCTTTTCTGTCTCGCTGTGTTGTGTGCTTTCGTCCTCAGTTTGTAATGTTGCAGGGGGTTGTGGTCTGTGAAGGGGCTGGTTTTGTTCTTACCTATGTGGGTGTGTCATGATGGTCTGTTGTTTTCAGGTGTGTTGTGGCTGGTGTTCTGGGATTTGTTGTTGATTTTTTTGTCCAGGGGCGGGTGTATTTCTGGGATGTGTACTGTGTTTGGGTATTTGTGCGTGGGTTGCTGTGTGGACTTGTTAGCCATGTTGTGTGTGTTTGTTTTCGTCAGCGGATGGTTTCTGTGCATGGACGTGGCCGCCAGGGCTTCCGCCGTGTCCATTTTCGTCACTGTTGTTTGCGCTGGCGGGCGGTGTATTTGTGGATTTTCCGCGCTCATGTCGGTACGATCCTAATTTCACGGGCGGTGTCTCGGTCGTCAGGGCGGGCGGTTTTGGCTTGTCGTGCGTCTTTCCGTCCGTGGCGGGCGGATGGACTTAGACTCGGACATGGGCGGGCGGTATTTTCTGTTTATTTTCCGCCTCCGGCGGTTTTCGGTTCGCGCCATCGTAATTGCTCGGTCGGTATTCAGACGGTGTAGGCGGGCGGATTTTCGCCACTGGGGTTGATGGCGGATTTTTATCCGCCCGACATCGTAATGGACACCATAGTTTTTATGCACCTTCCCATATTTCTTAAACCCTTGATGCTAATCCAGAGTATTCCTCTTTTTTACACATTATTATGTAATGTATATTGTGTTTTCTCTGTTTTTATTCCTGCTCTAATGAAAAACTTTAAAAAAAAAAAAATAATTACTTCCCACCCTTTACACCTATAAACACCACAACACACACCTAAAATTAATTACACAATTACCAAAATTAATTACAAATTAATTAATTAAAATTAATTAACAACCAATTATTAATTCATAAATTAAAAATAAATGACTTCCCACCCTTTACACCTATAAACACCACAACACACACCTAAAATTAATTACACAATTACCAATTAATGAATTAAAATTAATTAAAAACCAATTATTAATTAATTAATAAATTACTTTATACATTTAACACTATAACAACTCAATTAAACAAATATTAATAAATAAAAATTAATCAATACATTTAATATAATTAAATTACTTCCCACCCTATTCCCCTATAAACCCACAACCCACTACGGAACTAAAAACGCAAAATTCAAATAAAAATAAATGAATACATTTAATATAATTACATTACTTCCCACCCTATTCCCCTATAAACCCACAGCCCGCTACGGAACTAAAAGCGCAAAATTCTAATAAAAAAAATGTAATAACTACTAAAAATATAACACATATATTAAAAATACAAACAATTCTTATATAAAAAAACATACATCACATACGTATAAAATATATACTAAAATACATAGCAATAATAAAAAACTATATTTTTAACAACTATATTTTTGCAAACGATATTAAACACTTCGATATTTTTAAAATTGATATTACTTACCTTAAATCGATATTCTTGACCACGATATTCTTGCTGTCGATATTTCTTACCCACGATATTAATGACTTGATATTTGTGCAACTCGATATTTTGTACTCAATATTCTGTCTCTGCACCCTATCACAGCACGCAGAATCATAATAGCAGCAAAATCAATCTGAAATGTGGTAGATTACTCTAAAAAATATCCTTTTCTTTACTTGAATGCCACACCTGGTCAGATCCCTCCATGTGAGTATCTCTGGTGGGCTGATTTCAATATACCAAGCCCTGGTAAATTATAGATTAGTTATACTACTAGGTTAAGTAGGACCCAACCTTGAATTAAAGCCTCTTGTGTGGCTCTACCCTTTGCTATTGTCCCTGTGCAGTGTCTGTATTTTTTGTATTTGCACAAGACAGGCAATCATGTGTGCTCACTGAGGGGCTTCCCCCTTAAGTGAATTGAACCCCCTGAGCAGTACTTTGCAGTCAAGGGGGCACCCAATGTGCATCACTCAGAAAGAAAGGGACTTCTGTCTTCTCTGACCAAGCTTTGAGGGCCTAGCTGACAAGCTCCCCAAAACCTATTAAACACTCTTACAACTTTGAACAATCAACACACATCTGTCCAATTAAAAGCACCCCTGCCCTACCTATGACATGGTATTTACCAACATTCCATTGTCAGCTAGAATGTCAGTTGGAGCTTGGTGTGAGAGACGCTGACTGAACAGCAGATATGGCGTTACCCTTTTCTCCCTTCCCTCTGCCCTACCTATGACATGGAATTTACCAACATTCCATTGTCAGCTAGAATGTCAGTTGGAGCTTGGTGTGAGAGATGCTGACTGAACAGCTGATATGGCGTGGAGACTGTTGCAGCATTAGAGAATAAAGTACCTTCCTGACTTGAATACAGCGACTACAGTGTACTTTATAAAATTGGTGACGTGGATGAGAAAGATGTCTATACAACATCTCAAAACAGCACTTTACAGCCCAAGAGCAAACAGATTAGCTGAACGAGTCAATCGCATGATTAAAGAATGTATTCAACTTGATTTTATGTCAGGGAGTCCAGTGGACAAAGCTCTTCAAAAAATGCTTTGGTCGTAGCACACTACTCCCAATTCAGTCACCAATGTTTCACCATTTCTTGCACTTAAGGGTAGACTACCAGGTACAATAATGACTCCTAATTGACTGAGGGGTCGATTCCGATCTCGGCCGAAAGCGCACCTAACAGTATTCGTCCGGAAAAAACCAAGCCGAACGCGTGTTTCCCGACCGATTCGAACAGTCGTCCGAACGAACAAGTACGATGCGCATAACAGCCCAGATTCCGAGCGAGCCGTACTCACCCATTTCAGCTCCTGTTCCCCGCCCGAGCCGGATCCGTAAACGTCGAATCGAGTCGCACGGAACCAAATACACAGCACCTTCCGGCCGGACTAGTATGATGCGCACTCCGTACGCGCCGAACCCGTCGCTACGTCCGGCACGTCAGAGCATCCAGGAGAGCTGCACATAAGCTCCGATTCGCAGCCACAAGACGATCCACGGCTACGAGACGACCAAACCAGCGACGAGTACGAGTCGAAGCCACGAGAAACCCGAACGAGACGAACAAACCATGATTCCCATCGCGCAAGTCCTACCAATACTCTACATCTATTACCGGGACCGGTACGGACGCGTACGGCGAAGACGGTAAGTCATACACCCACTACCAAACAAACGACACGTACCCAACATATGTCACACACACATAGGGATGCAGAAATAACGTACACTAGCAACAGCAGAACCATAGGGGTGGGATGGCTATCACCAATGCCATACACACCCATAGGGGGATGGATGCCTACCACTACCACCACCCCTACTCATGGGGGCCTGGATGCCTGTCACTACTACCATCCCCACTCATAGGGGGATGGATGCCTACCACTAACACCACCCCTACTCATGGGGGGCTGGATGCCTGCCACTACTACCACCCCTACTCATGGGGGCCTGGATGCCTGTCACCACTACCATCCCCACTGATAGGGGGATGGATGCCTACCACTACCACCACCCCTACTCAGGGGGGCCTGGATTCCTACCACTACCACCACCCCTACTCATGGGGGCCTGGATGCCTACCACCCACACCACCACTACTCATGGGGGCCTGGATTCCTGTTACTACTACCATCCCCACTCATAGGGGGATGGATGCCTACCACTACCACCACCCCTACTTAGGGGGGCCTGGATGCCTACCACCCGCACCACCCCTACTCAGGGGGGCCTGGATGCCTGTCACTACTACCATCCCCACTCATAGGGGGATGGATGCCTACCACTACCACCACCCCTACTCATGGGGGCCTGGATGCCTACCACTACCACCACCCCTACTCATCGGGGCCTGGATGTCTACCACTACCACCACCCCTACTCATGTGGGCCTGGATGCCTACCACTACCACCACCCCTACTCATGTGGGCCTGGATGCCTACCATTACCACCACCCCTACTCATGGGGGCCTGGATGCCTGTCACTACTACCATCCCCACTCATAGGGGGATGGATGCCTACCACTACCACCACCCCTACTCATGGGGGCCTGGATGCCTACCACCCACACCACCCCTACTCATGGGGGCCTGGATGCCTCTCACTACTACCATCCCCACTCATAGGGGGATGGATGCCTACCACTACCACCACCCCTACTCATGGGGGCTTGGATGCCTACCACTACCACCACCCCTACTCATGGAGGCCTGGATGTCTACCACTACCACCACCCCTACTCATGTGGGCCTGGATGCCTACCACTACCACCACCCCTACTCATGGGGGCCTGGATGCCTACCATTACCACCACCCCTACTCATGGGGGCCTGGATGCCTGTCACTACTACCATCCCCACTCATAGGGGGATGGATGCCTACCACTACCACCACCCCTACTCAGGGGGCCTGGATGCCTACCACCCACACCACCCCTACTCAGGGGGCCTGGATGCCTGTCACTACTACCATCCCCACTCATAGGGGATGGATGCCTACCACTACCACCACCCCTACTCATGGGGGCCTGGATGCCTGTCACTACTACCATCCCCACTCATAGGGGTATTGATGCCTACCACTACCACCACCCCTACTCATGTGGGCCTGGATGCCTACCACCCACACCACCCCTACTCATGGGGGCCTGGATGCCTGCCACTACCACCACCCCTACTCATGGGGGCCTGGATGCCTGCCACTACCACCACCCCTAGTCATGTGGGCCTGGATGCCTACCACCCACACCACCCCTACTCATGGGGGCCTGGATGCCTGTCACTACTACCATCCCCACTCATAGGGGGATGGATGCCTACCACTACCACCACCCCTACTCAGGGGGCCTGGATGCCTACCACCCACACCACCCCTACTCAGGGGGCCTGGATGCCTGTCACTACTACCATCCCCACTCATAGGGGGATGGATGCCTACCACTACCACCACCCCTACTCATGGGGGCCTGGATGCCTACCACTACCACCACCCCTACTCATGTGGGCATGGATGCCTACCATTACCACCACCCCTACTCATGGGGGCCTGGATGCCTGTCACTACTACCATCCCCACTCATAGGGGGATTGATGCCTACCACTACCACCACCCCTACTCATGTGGGCCTGGATGCCTACCACCCACACCACCCCTACTCATGGGGGCCTGGATGCCTGTCACTACTACCATCCCCACTCATAGGGGGGATGGATGCCTACCACTACCACCACCCCTACTCAGGGGGACCTGGATGCCTACCACCCACACCACCCCTACTCAGGGGGGCCTGGATGCCTGTCACTACTACCATCCCCACTCATAGGGGGATGGATGCCTACCACTACCACCACCCCTACTCATGGGGGCCTGGATGCCTACCACTACCACCACCACTACTCATGTGGGCCTGGATGCCTACCATTACCACCACCCCTTCTCATGGGGACTGGATGCCTGTCACTACTACCATCCCCACTCATAGGGGGATGGATGCCTACCACTACCACCACCCCTACTCATGGGGGCCTGGATGCCTGCCACTACCACCACCCCTACTCATGGGGGCCTGGATGCCTGTCACTACTACCATCCCCACACATAGGGGGATGGATGCCCACCACTACCACCACCCCTACTCATGTGGGCCTGGATGCCTACCACTACCACCACCCCTACTCATGTGGGCCTGGATGCCTACCACTACCACCACCCCTACTCTTGGGGGCCTGGATGCCTGTCACTACTACCATCCCCACTCATAGGGGGATGGATGCCTACCACTACCACCACCCCTACACATAGGACGGGAAATGCATGACACAACCAGCATACTCCAACATAAGGAATGTCTGAAAATACATCCCACCAACACCATGACAAGCGTGTGTAGTCTGTGTCAAATGCCTACAACACTGAACATGACATTGAGCATATAATGTGACCCCCTATCACATGTGTTACACATAAATGTGTGTGGCCTCCACAATGCAAGCAGACCATGACCGATGTGGGAATGGGGTATAACACCCCATCATCACAGTGACCAAAAGGTAAGTCTGGGGTCCATAGCTGAAGCCCAATTGAACATTGTGGCAATGGAGTCTAAACACCCATCATCACAGTGACCAAAATTTAAATGTGGGGTCCATAGCTGAAGCACATTTTGAACATTGTGGCAATGGGGTCTAAACACCCATCATCACAGTGACCAAAATGTAAGTGTGGGGTCCATAGCTGAAGCGCATTTTGAACATTGTGGCAATGGGGTCTAAACCCCCATCATCACAGTGACCAAAATGTAAGTGTCGTAATGTGAAAAGCTGCAAATGCCAAACAGCATGGATGATTCCTGGTCACAGAACAACAAACACATCTGTGGCATAGTAGTGCTTGTGTCCCATAGCAACATACATTGGGTGAGGCAAACAGTGCAGTGCAAATAAGATATACCTTTGGCCATGTGCAGACAAACATCACCCATGGGGGCTGACATTGTCAACATTCGTCAATAACACAATGACAGAAGTGACCATCATAATGCAGCCCCACATATCTGCACCAATGGACACACAAATGTAGATATCCTGTGGAGACTGTAGATGTCAGGTGAACAAATACCATACCATGGCAGCAATGGGACATACAAACCATGATCATTGTGCTGACTGATGACCTAGGAGTCCCAGGGACAGCAGGGGAAACCCACCAAACAACATACAGCCAATGGCACACAAAGATATGCCAATGCAGTGGTGCAGATGCACAAACACAAACAGGCAGCCTCACACTGCATATCAAACACAACAGGTGATGGGGGCGAGGGGGGTGCCAGTGTCCCCAGGCAACCACACAACACATGAGGAGGCCTGAATCACAATTACACAGATGTGTATACAGTGCCACACAAAAGTAACTCATGGATCGGATTCCCCTATGTGGGCAATCAGGCATTGTTAGATGAGAGGGAGCCCAAATTGCACATGTCACACAAGCTTGTAGGAACAGCAACTAACACAGCAAGAGACAGACCCACCACAGCACTACCCCCAGGGACCCCACATTGTGGTGACCCTGGCCTGCATGATAATCCCACTGTGATGACAAAGCTAGATGTCGTTCACACTGTGAACCACTGTCATGTGTCCTGAGCTACAAACTTCCATCACACCTACACAAGCACAAATCAATCAGCACGGCCTGTCAGCCAAGGCCAACATGGAGGTAGGGGTCTAGCCATGCAACAACTCTCATTTGCACACACTCAACACCACACACCTTGATCTACACCAATGTGCAGCTGTGAAGCTCACATGGACTGGTGACATTGCACATGCACCCATGACAATCCCAGGGGTGGCGGTGGGAACTAAGGTGCAGAAACCCATCACACATGGCCAGTCAACAAGACTCGTGAATGTCAGACACACTGCACAGTACGACGTACATGGGCATGACATGAAATCCACCACAATCAATGGGATCCCGGACACAGTCACACACCAATGAAGACGTCAAGGTCACCCACAAAGAACACACATAGACAACTTCCAACATTGCAGCTCTGACCCAGAGGAGTGGCAGCAGTCACACACCCAACGTGTCACAATCACTGAAAGCTAACACAAACTGTAAATTACATGACTTGTGTAACCAACAACTGCCAAGGGGAATCCTGACTGTGTCTCATCTGCGTTTGCCCACAAACTCAGCCCTGACAGCAAACACACCTATGGATGACACCCTGATGACCAGTAATGTGCCATGCACCCACATCCCAGAGAACCCAGTGCGAAGATTTGGGGGAACATAGGTCAACTCAGCAAGCATCACAAACAGGAACATCACTAGGGATCCCAGCCTGTGTTGCAAAATGGAAGTGAACACACACAGACATGCTCACACAACACACACCTTGGGCTCAGGCAATGTCACGGAATTACACACTGCCATGAGGGGACTCCACTCCTGTGTAAGGAAAGCTGTGCCATACGTTGTCTCTGCAGGGCTCTATCATGTCAGCAGTACACTTGGTCACTCAGTCAACAATTAGCACAAAATGAAGGCTATCGTCACATCAGCCTGGTCATGGGAGTGTCACCGAAATCATCTGCACAGATCCAACACACATGTATAGCAAGTTGCACTGATAACACAGATGAGTCCTTCCCCATTGATGCCCAAACTTGCATGTCCAGTGGAGATGGTCACACGGTCAGGGAAACAGACAAATTGAACAATGGCAAGCACAACTGATGTGCAGGGGTGTAAGCCACAGATGTGATATTGCAAATAAATGTAGGAAATCCCATTGGCAAATATTGAAAACATGACACCCTCATATTGCTGCAAAGGATGACATGGCTACACACCAGGATAGGACACATTCCCCCTGGACCACATGGGGTCCTGCACAGTAACACTTCATTTTCATGATATCAAATATCACCATCACTGCAGCAAGGGCTTGGTTAGCATCATCAACATCAAGTACATCTGAAGCAAAACCACCAGAGAACAGAAAGGAGCTTTATTCAGCATATGTGTCTGAAAAATGAAAGTCCTGCAAAAATACAAAGGCCAATGGCCAGTCCAACAGTTCAGTCCGAACAGGGTGACAGTGGCAGATGTCACCCTCTGCTTGCCTGCACTGATATGGAGCAGGGACATTCCCCTCGGAAGGGTATACGGGGGCAGGCCAGGCACCGCAGGGACAGGATCAGGGCTCACCAGAAGGAGGCAGGGAAGGGGTGGCTGGTGCTGGAGAGTCACTGACAACTGCAGTGGAGGTGTCTGACATGGTGTGTGCCGGCACAACTGGGGGGCATGAGTCAGATGGTGTGGGTGCCGGCACGACTGCAGTGGTCCGGCCAGATGGAGTGGACAGGTTCCCCACTGCAGTGCCCAAGTCAGACGGGGTGGTAGTGGACTCCACTGCAGTGCCTATCTCCAGGGAGTAGAATGGGGTTCAGGGAAGGTGGGCAGGACAGAGGGGGAGGACACGGTCTCCACACCAGTGGCACAAACATGTGCAGCGGGGGGGTGAGGCTGGAAGAGCAAGTGGTAGGTGGAGAAGGCCGGATCATTTTGGGGATGGTGTATCTGTGGGTGGGGGAACCTGGGGCAGGGTGTGGTGAGGGAACCACTGTTGTGGGGGCCTGAGGGATGGAGGAAGGAGACTGTGTGGTTGAGCTGCAGGGCGGTGGCGGGGTCTTGCTCTTCCGGGACCGGGGGGACTTGCGTGTGGGGGCCTTAGTCTGTCCGTGCCTGGGGGAGGGTGTCCGGGGGCGAGGGGCACTCCCCTCTGTGTGGGTGGACTTCCTCTTCCCCCTGTATGCTGGATCGGAGGGGAAGAGGCTGAGGTCACAGAGGAAGAGCTGCTGTTTAGGTGGGGTTGCAGGTGAGGCAAGGGAAGGGGTCTTGGAGGGAGAGGATTTGGAGGACTGCGGCGTGACTGTGGATGCCTGTGTGTGTGTCTGTTCCCCATCCCCTGTGGGTGTGGTATCAGTCCCCTGAGGATGCTTGCGTGCACGTTTTGCCTTGGTTTTGGGTGTTTATGTGCTGCTTGTGTCTGTGTGTGTGGGTGATTGTGCAGGTGTGCATGTGCTTGGGACAGGTAGGGTGCCAGGAAGTATGGATGGGGCAGAGGTAGGAGGGGTGAGGGACTGTTGGAGGAGGGACACTGCTGCCGTCAGGGAGGAGTCTATGGACTTATTGCTCCTCTGTAGGGCAGACATGCCAGATGAGATGCCCTCCATGAACGACACCAGCTGTGTCAACAGAGTGGTGTGTGCATGGAGGACACTCAGCATAGCTGTCTGCCCTACATGGAGCTGGCGAAGTAAGTATACAGACTCCTCACTCAGGGCAGCAGGGGACACAGGGGCAGGGGGTGCGGTGCCTGGCACGAAGGAGGCACGCTCCCGAACACGGGAGCCTCCACGGACCTCTGGAATGGGAGCCGATGGGAGGGCGGTGGTGGTGGTGGTGGCGGGGCCAGCCATACTAGCTGGGGTGTTTTGGCTGCTGACACCCGCCTCCACAAAGGAGTCATCCTCCGAGCAGCTGTGGTCCTCAGCTGAGGTGGATGGTGCTGAGGACTCCTCGGTGTGGCTCCCCTCGCCCTCCGTGCCACTGGGTCCCTCCGACCACTCATCGGCTGCTGACCCAGCCTGGCTCTGCAGCTCCTCCTGGTCCGTGGAGCTGTCCCCTCCTGTGGCCGTGGATGTATCTGCAAACAATTAGGGAAACAGACAAACATTAGTCACCTGCACTGACCGCACACACCACAGTAAGTACAGCACATTGCAGAGCAAGCCCTGGCATCCTTAGTTGAACATTGCCAAAAGTGCTCACACAGATTAGGAGAAGCCAATTGTCAGTCTGATGGTCAACCATGGCACTCACACCCCTCCTGGCCTTTGTAGTAGGGTTCTGTTCTACCATATAACACAGACCTATGTACCTTTCTGCTCTGCCCATGAAACATGGCACTCCCATATAGGCCCCACCAGTCAGGCCCTGATAGATGACCTAAGCTGTCCATTTTTCTTTTAGCCTTTTAATAACTGTCACAGTGGTCCACACCCCCTTAGATACATACACTTAGGCCCAAACCCACCTCCTTAGATGCACACACACATGTAGGCCCAAGAGGCCACTGCCTCATGCTATCATTTTTCAATACAACAAATCTTGTAGGCCTTTCTGACCTGACAGCAGGGACCTGTGCCATCCACCGCAGCACCAGCCCCCCCTTGTAAATGTCCACAGTCACAAGAATAAGGTTAGCCCACACATATGTGACACTCTGCTGGTCCATCTTGCTCTTTCACAAGCAATGTTTGCAAAATTTTAACTTATGAAACTTTCAACGCTTGCGCCACTGAAACTGAAAAGGCGGCTCAGTGACAGAGAAATAATATATAAAATTCCCAAATTCTGAGCATCTTACGGTAAAAGTTATCTTTTTCTTATGTTTGCGGTCAAGAGCACCGACCACCTGCTAAAAGCCCCTGGTTTTCACCATGATACCACTTCTCTGTTCCTCAAAAAACTTTCCACAGTTACTGTAAGCGTGTGGTCAAGGACCCACGTCAGGGCCCACGTCAGCTGTGGGTAGGAGTTCTGCATCAAGCCATATAAAAGCTTAGCACCCATGTCCACGCCCTGAACTCTTCATACCAGTGCATTGCATGGGGAGGGTTCACGGTCGGCCGTTCTCCTGATCTTGGGCCTTGAAATTCTACTATCAAGGTGGTAATGCTCTTTTCTGATTGCTAGCCTTTTGCCTTTGTCAGCCTCTCTAATTTAGCACATCCACACCCAATTCATTACATTTATCCTAGCTTAAACTGTGTAGCCTTGGATGGTTCTTGCTCTCTTATTTAAGATTTTCCTTCTAGGCGCTTGCCTATTCATGATCCCTCTTTTAAGACTTGCCCCATAGGCTGTAGCTCACAGATAGATAGTTACATAGATCTTTGTGCTTCACTTCAAATATGATTTGTAATATTGTTGATGCTTTCATTTTCATCCTGCTCATGTGTTGACGAGCAGCAACAAATGAACAGTTCTCGGTGTTACTGAATTGCTTAACAAAGTGCCACTGTATTTCACACCGTTGTTCCTTCTTTTCAAGTGACAGCAGAGTGCGGGTCGTGCTCTCATGAGCCGGTAAGCAGAAGGGTGTGACCAGCCATTTACCCTCAAACAGCTTGCACCCATCTGTCTGGTGCCTGCCGGATGGTAATACCCCAGTGTGGACACATACACCACCTACCCAGTTGTTGGACATTGCAGGGAACACGGTGAAGTATGTGAACATGCACACAATACATCTCTTGCCCCTGAGTCAGTACAGGTGTCCGGATGAAGGGATGGCCAGAGTCTAATTTAAAATGCATGTGATGCATACCAGCACCAGACACCATGATGCACCCATGTCCTCATAGTCAATGCCACAATGGGGTGCATGTTGCACATGTCACTCCCCTGCAGGATCACTCTTAGGAAGTTTAATGCCATGGCACATGCATGCCTGCAAATTCATACAGCACTGTCTCCAGTCACATGGGCAGAGCAGCCAGCCAACAACAGTCTGCACTGTGTCACAATCTTAGGTCATGGGGAATGCAAGTTCTGTAGCTGACAAGTGCACATGTCCACCCCCCCCCACCACATCATCTGAACTCGTATTTGTCCACGTCATACCAATTGGACATATGGGAGACATGAAACACAACTCTCTGAACCTGAGCACCTCACAGTCTGCTGTGAATGAAAAACAGCTGCCTGAACTTCTCAGTCGCATGCACCAGTCTGCAGAGTCAAGTGATCAAACACCTATATGTCACCCAAGTATCGTCTCTCATGGTCACATCTCAGATGGCATGCTGAGCCATAACCGATAAACACCCCAGTAGTCCTGACAACGAAGCCACAGCACAATGACACAGAGGCAGACACCTGAGGGAACATTTCACTGAGCACAACGTGTCAGCTGATACACAGGAGTGGGAGTACAGAGTGTATTGAATGCCCTGGAGTAGGCATGACTGTCCTGCTCCACGTGAAAGAGGGATGAGCCCTGGACAGTAGGCATGTGGCTAAGCATGTGTGACACACTTGATATACATACTCCTAAGGCCCAAACATTCTTCCCACCCGCAGCATGGGGGTGTGCCAAATACCCCAGGCACATGTGGTGAGTCAGATCAGCAATTGGAACACATATCAAAGTTACACGCAGATTACATGTCAGAACTCAGGCATTGTGTAAGCAATTGACCCACCCATGAAGCCCACCACAAAGGTACGGTAACAAATGCTGGCCCCCACCCTGAGCTAAGCAAAATGCAAGGACACAGTACCCAAGTGACACAATTTCCAGACTGTAAGGGCCACACCTGGGTATCAGATGAGGAGTGGGCATGTCACAATTGAGGGACATGGGTCCTGGACCACAAGACTGATGTGCTGTGGAGGTTTAACCAGGCCAGAGGAGGGCACATAGCATGTCAGACAAAGTTCACAGTGCAGTCATGGACTCACCCCCTCCTTGCTGCTGTCTGGCCCTCAGCTGCCCATCCAGGTCAGGGAAGACCACCGCCAGTATGTGGGGGGTCAGAGTCCGGTGTCCGCCCCTCCTGCGAGGAGGCGACAGCTTCAGCTGGACCCTTGCGATCCTCCAGGTCCAGCCCCGAAGGTCCTGCCACCTCTTCTGGCAGTTGCGGATCCGGCGCTTGTAGACCCCCACGGATCTTACTGCCCGGACGATGGTCAGCCAGATCTCCTGCTTCTGGTGGGCATCAACCTGTGAGGATTACAAAGTGAAAAAGGCCATTACTACACATGCAACATATCCGTGCATCACACAGTTGGATATACATGTCTCAATCACAGGGGCACATGATGTACACAGGCAGTGCAACTATGGCTATGAACAGTTTACCAGCAGTTACTAAATGGTATCATTGCCTGGGAAGTAAAACCTTGTTGGAATGCACAGTTACTGCACTATACCTGTTCAGTGCATGTAACTACACACTTTGGGGGTGAGAACTACTCAGTGAGCATGCTAGCCAGTGGTGTGCACACTGGAAGTCTTGCTAGTCAGACAACATGCACATTTAGTAAGGCAGTGGACAGCACACTCACCTGCTCCCCTGGTTTCCCATACAGCTTGCTGTACTGTGGAAGGAGGCTGTCCAGCAGGGCCTGGTTCTCCTCAGTGCTGAAGGCTGGGGCTCTATCCACAGTACGTGCCATTGCAGTAGCCAGAGGATGCAGAGACAGCAGCAGTGTTGGTGGCAGATGTCGTCCTGGAGCATGTAGTGCAGGCAAGTGAGCTCTCAGGGGAACAGCCAGCATTATATGTGTGCTGCAGAGGCAGATACTGTCCCATGTGTCCACAGTGATAGGTCCAAGTCGTTTGCATCTTCTGAATCTGGCCAATACATGGAATTGCACCACTTATACACGCCCACAGCATCCTTCAAAAGTTAAACTTCATGACACCCATGAATTTGCAACATTGTTGTGGCTGGCCAACTGAATTCACTGCATCAGACTCGTTACAGATTCGAAAACGCGTCCGTTGCAATGCCAGGCCCTAGCCAATGCGTGCGCACCGATCGGACCATTGCTGTACAACGCGTATTTCAAATTACAACGCGTACCCGTTGACATCTAATGCAATGTCCAATGCGTGCGCACCGATCAGTCCATTGCTGTAGAACGCGTACCCGCTCACATCATATGCAATGGCCAATGCGTGCGCACGGATCGGTCCATTGCTGTACAACGCGTCCCTGTACAAGTCACTCGCATATGTCACCATGCTTGTCACTGGTGAACGTATGCCAGCCACATATACTTGCCAGGGACTCAGGGGCACACCTACAACTCCACAGCCTGTCCACACTATATCCTAAGGCATGTAAGGCTGCATTACCTTTTCTGTATATGGGGGTCAACATGTGGTTTTTTGGGTGTCACTTGGGGGCAGCCACTCCCAGGCTGTGCACGTGTTCATGGGGACAGAATCCTTTGTGTGTTGTGCACATGACCACTGTGATGTGCAACTGTTCATTTCATAGCATGTGGCATGGTCACATTTCCAGGTTGTGTATGTGTATGTCATGTCACATACCCCCTGAGTCCCATGTAGGAAGTTATGTACGTCACAGGGTGACCCATTGCCACAATAGTGATGGCCCTCCACAGTCTGTGTGCATGTTGTGTTTCCGATGTCTCTGATTCCATGTGCACAATGGGAGACAGTCTCCACATCCACGTTGTTTGTGCATGGACTTTGATGTTGTGTGTGTGTGTGTCACAGACGTCCATGTCTGACCTGCAGAGGCAACAGGGGCCACTACCTGTGGGAGTCATGGTTGTTTTGCTGACGTGTACATGATACGCCATGTCATGCCAGTGTCCATGTGGCAATACAGGGTCCCTGGGAATCTACCTGTCAATGAGCTGTGATGCCTGTGGCACATCTGTCCTGACATGTCACTGTGGTGTGTGTTTGGAACGTGACAGCAGTAAATGGGTACTGTGAAACAACCTAATGATTTCCCATAGCACAACCTGGAACTTGTTGTCAACACATGTTGAACTGTGATGTTAGATGTTGGCCATGTAGGTGCCATATATGTCCATTCAGAATGGCACACACATCAGGTACTTGTGTCTCGTAATGATGTATCATGTGATATTGAGTATGGTCAATGGCACATATGTGGGGTGACTGACAATCTTTCTTTCTTCACCTATGCACTGCAGGGCACCAGCTGTCCATAGACCATTCCCTGACCTTGCAACGATGGTAGAACGTGACTGCATCCGACGGTACCGCTTCAACAGGGCGCAGATTGAGGAATTGGCGGTGCAGTTGGCCCCACATTTGCAACCTGGCCAGCCATACCCTGCAGCGCTGACCCCCAAGGTGAAGGTGATGGCAGCCCTACACTTCTTTGCCACCGGTACCTTCCAACACACTGTGTCGTCTGCTGGTGGGATGTCACAGACTATGCTCAGCCGTGTGCTACGCGATGTTTTGGAGGCTATGTTGAGGAACCTGAACCAGTACATCTATTTCCCCAAACGTCGACAACTCACTGACGTCAAGAGTGACTTCTATGCCCTGGGGAGAATGCCACATGTAATTGGCTCCATTGATGGGACACATGTGGCTTTGGTACCACCACAGGCACATGAGCAGGCATACCGGAACCGGAAACATTATCATTCGATCAATGCTCTGGTGGTATGTCTTGCAGATATGAGCATCACACATGTGTGTGCCCGTTTCCCCGGTTCTGCACATGATGCCTACGTGATGAGGAGTAGTCGCATCCCGAGGATGATGTCACAGATGCAGAACCAGCGTGCCTGGCTTGTCGGTGTGTACTGACTTTGTACCATTGTGTGTGTTCTGCTATGTTGTATTCTGCCCTCTTTTCCAACTCAGCTAATGTGCAATTGTCTGTCTGTAGGTGACTCCGGATACCCCAACATGCCGTGGTTGCTGACACCCCTCAGGAACCCTGTGACACCAGCCCGTTGCGCTACAATGAGGCACATGGTCGGACCAGGAGAGTGATCGAGCGGACATTTGGTCTCCTGAAGAGCCGCTTCCGCTGCCTGGACAAGACAGGAGGGGCCCTCCCATATGCCCCAGCAAAGGTGTGCAAGATTGTCATTGTCTGCTGCATGCTCCACAACCTGGCACATTGCGGAAGGAGTTGCCTCTCATCCTGGAAGACGATGACCAACATCCGCCACCTGTGGAGGATCCTGGCCTGGTCGACGATGCCAGTGATGATGATGATGATGATGAGGGTGATGTCCGCACACAGCTCATCACCAACTTCTTCAGCTGAATGTGAGTATCCAGAGAGTTGTCATGTCAATGATGTGAGTTTGCATGATGTGTGTGAGTGGTGCTCTGGTGCTGTTGTAGTGTGGCCATGTGCTACTTGACTGGATGCGTGCAGCGATGTGTCCTTACAGGTTGTCTGTACTCCCCATCAGTGTTGACATGCTAACTTGGTTTTGTGTAGGTATCTTGTGACATGTATTGGGCATGAGTATTGCAATTCTGTCCTGTTCTTCAGTGCTTTTGACTGTGTGTCATGTCTGTCCTTCACAGGGTGCTTACAGAGTTGTTTGATCAACTTGGATCCACCGACACCATGATTCAGCTTTCAGGGTGGCAGCAGTCGTTTCCCTACAGGTGATGTGCCACACACCCCTGGACTTTATTTCTTCTACACTTTTTTACTGTGTGGCCACTGCCACGTGGGATTACCTTGCATTTGTAGTGGAAACAACATGTTGCAAATGTGTAATAAACCCGTGCTTCACTTTGGGATGTGCGTTGTCTGTGGTCACACATCTGACTGACATTTGCTTACTGCACCTGTGGGCTAGTTAACACAGACTCTGAATAGGTGTGGTGTCTGTGCATTCCACTGTATTTCCTGGCAACATCAGTGTAGGCGATGAGTCAGATGGCCCTGGTGTCTATGTGTTGTGTAGCCCTAGTGGTGTGTCTCCCTCATATGTAGTAAACAACAAGGGGGACAATGAGGGCTTGATAAAGGTCCACCGTACTTGCCCTGGGTAGAACTAGAAGACAAAAGAGGTACGGTGTTCCTGGGTGGCAAGTTGGCCACCTGGTTAGTACTCAGAGTGGTGGGGAGGTGGGGAATACCTCCTTTCGGAACTAGGACCCTCACACACCCAGCAAGCTAGGTGTCATGCTTCATCATATGGGTCTGCTCCTCGTCGAGCCGGCGCTGCAATGCTCGACGGGCACCCATAAGGGGCTCTTTATCGGAGATCTTTTGTTCCTTGCCGTATAGGTGCCGTGGGTGTGAGGGGCCTGGTAAGATGTAGATGTGGTGTGTGGGTTAAAACAGGTAAGGAATCCTCTATAATTATTTTATTCTGGAGAGGTCACAACCTGAATAAAAGTAAAGAAGGAGGGCTTGACTATTTTGTTTTAATCTGACAAATTACGCTCTACCCCTTAGTGGTCAACATGTTTCTCGCCTATAAAATGTCTCTAATAGATCAGTTGGCGATTCCTCAGGACCTAGTGACTAAATGAAAACTATCTACAGTGTGTGGTGTGGTTCTACATACCACTTCTTCTCTCGGTAGGACATTGCCCCTGAGAAAAGCAGCCAACCTCTTAAGGATTCAAGTGCTGCTTCATCAGTGTCGCTGCTCCCGCTCAGAGCAGTCCAGCTCACCTACCCGCTCTGATGCAGCAGAGTGGGTAGGTGAGCTGGACTGCTCTGAGCGGGAGCAGCGACACTACGTTGAGTGTCCATATACTCCGCTGCGGTCTGATGAAGCAGCGCTTGAATCCTTAAGAGGTTGGCTGCTTTTCTCCGGGGCAACGTCCTACCGAGAGAAGAAGTGGTATGTAGAACCACACCACACACTGTAGATAGTTTTCATTTAGTCACTAGGTCCTGAGGAATCGCCAACTGATCTATTAGAGACATTTTATAGGCGAGAAACATGTTGACCACTAAGGGGTAGAGCGTAATTTGTCAGATTAAAACAAAATAGTCGCCCTCCTTCTTTTACTTTTTATTCAGGTTGTGACCTCTCCAGAATAAAAATAATTATAGAGGATTCCCTTACCTGTTTTAACCCACACACCACATCTACATCTTACCAGGCCCCTCACACCCACGGCACCTATACGGCAAGGAACAAAAGATCTCCGATAAAGAGCCCCTTATGGGTGCCCGTCGAGCATTGCAGCGCCGGCTCGACGAGGAGCAGACCCATATGATGAAGCATGACACCTAGCTTGCTGGGTGTGTGAGGGTCCTAGTTCCGAAAGGAGGTATTCCCCACCTCCCCACCACTCTGAGTACTAACCAGGTGGCCAACTTGCCACCCAGGAACACCGTACCTCTCCCTCATATGTGTCACGTCGCCATGACTGATATGACGGTGTTGAACTTGCTGTGGCAGTTAGCATGCACGGTGTCATTTAGCAGATCATCATCTCCGTGACAAAAACAACGTTGGAATCACAACAGAGGCAAGTATGGTGTATTAGTGAGTTTATTACATACATGTGTGAGGATAGTGCACAGGATGGTGGGTGCTGTACATTGGTATTGTAATCCAAAGTTCCCAGATGAGTTGGAAGTCTTGGTAGCAGAAATGTCCATAGTAAAGTCCACAGTCATCTGATACATTAGTCCCACTTAAACTCCCCATGTTCATGTGGGAGAGTTGTGTTGCATTTGACAGGGTGAACAGTTTGCACACAAAGGAGAATTTCCAGAACAGGTGTTGGGTTCCTGGGGGATGTACATGGCCATCGGCCTCTCAGTTGTCCTTCCTCGGACGACCCCTCTTCTTTCTGGGGGGACCCTCACGTGCAGGCCGCTGCGGTGCAGAGGACTCTCCACCAGAGTCATCCTCCCTCCCTGTGGCAGTTGCAGTTGTTGGGGCACCAGATGTTGTGGGCACACAGGGAGGTGTGGACATGTTGGTGCTAATCTGGCGGAGGCATGTCAATATGTCCCTCTGCACCGCTGTCAGTTCTTCCAATGTGTCCCACTTGGACTCCATGCCAGACATGTGTGTCTCCACACGGGACATGTGTGTCTCCACACAGGACATGTGGGAGTCCAAGCGGGCATGATGGGCAGCCTGCTGCTGTTGAATGTCCTTGAGGATCCCCACTACCTGGCTGACCTCTCCGGTGCTATTCTGGTACGCCTCAGCAATGCGTGCCAGTTGTGGGTCATCATGCAGTCCAGACCCCTCTGCAAACAGCAACCTCTGCCTACCACCCCTCCCACCACCCCTGGACACACGTGCGGGAGCTGCCGTGGCACGCACAGGTGACCCTCGGCCCCCTTGGGGTTTGGTACTGGGGTTGTTGTCCGTTGCTTCACGGTGGGCTGTGGTCCCTGTGCTGTTGTCATTCAGTGTCCTTGGTCTGTCTGTGTCGGCGGGGGTGGTCTGTGTGTTGGCAGATGTTAGAAGAATGGGTGCAGGGGGTGCAGATGGTGGTCCTGCTGGTGCTGCATGATGACTCACACCGGAGGTGCCAGGTTGGTCTTCGCCATCCGATGAGGGCAGAGGCTGTTCCACACCAGAGAGCTCAGGGTCCCCCGGAGCCTGGGACAGGGACTCCTCCTCATCTGCTGCTGTGTCCCCATCATCACCTGTTTTTGGAAGAGACACACAATGTATGTTATGTTTCTGCAGGCATCACTGGTTCAAACACATGACAGTTGTGACTGTACCTCTGGATGCGGGCCTGACCTTGACTGGTAGGTCGCTCCCCCACCACACAGCTCCGTCTGTGTGCCCTGCTGCTGCCCCTGATTGTGCTCGTTTTTCCTTTCTGTGCCCCCTTGCTGCCCCTGAGTGTGCTCGTTTTTTTCCTTTCTGTGCCCACCTTGCTGCCCCTGATTGTGCTCATTTTTTCCTTTCTGTGCCCCCTTGCTGCCCCTGATTGTGCTCGTTTTTCCTTTCTGTGCCCCCTTGCTGCCCCTGAGTGTGCTCGCTTTTTCCTTTCTGTGCCCCCCTTGCTGCCCCTGATTGTGCTCGTTTTTCCTTTCTGTGCCCCCTTGCTGCCCCTGATTGTGCTCGTTTTTCCTTTCTGTGCCCCCTTGCTGCCCCTGATTGTGCTCTTTTTTCTTTCTGTGCCCCCTTGCTGCCCCTGATTGTGCTCGTTTTTTCCTTTCTGTGCCCCCTTGCTGCCCCTGATTGTGCTCGTTTTTCCTTTCTGTGCCCCCTTGCTGCCCCTCATTGTGCTAGTTTTTTCCTTTCTGTGCCCCCTTGCTGCCCCTGATTGTGCTCGTTTTTTCCTTTCTGTGCCCCCTTGCTGCCCCTCATTGTGCTAGTTTTTTCCTTTCTGTGCCCCCTTGCTGCCCCTCATTGTGCTCGTTTTTTTCCTTTCTGTGCCCCCTTGATGCCCTGATTGTGCTCGTTTTCCCTTCTGTGCCTGTTTCCCGCCGCTGCGCCTGCGGCCCCGCCCCTCACTGCCCATTCGTTGCCCCATTCCCTGCTCCTCCCTCCCACCTCCCCATTTATGGCGGCCGCTGCGTGGTGAAGAGAGCGACCCCTGACCTTGACTGGTAGGTCGCTCCCCCACCACACAGCTCCGTCTGTGTGCCCTGCTGCTGCCCCTGATTGTGCTCGTTTTTCCTTTCTGTGCCCCCTTGCTGCCCCTGATTGTGCTCGTTTTTTCCTTTCTGTGCCCCCCTTGCTGCCCCTGATTGTGCTCATTTTTTCCTTTCTGTGCCCCCCTTGCTGCCCCTGATTGTGCTCGTTTTTTCCTTTCTGTGCCCCCCTTGCTGCCCCTGATTGTGCTCGTTTTTCCTTTCTGTGCCCCCTTGCTGCCCCTCATTGTGCTCGTTTTTTTTCCTTTCTGTGCCCCCTTGATGCCCTGATTGTGCTCGTTTTCCCTTCTGTGCCTGTTTCCCGCCGCTGCGCCCCTGCGGCCCCGCCCCCTCACTGCCCATTCGCTGCCCCATTCCCTGCTCCTCCCTCCCACCTCCCCATTTATGGCGGCCGCTGCGTGGTGAAGAGAGCGACCCCTGACCTTGACTGGTAGGTCGCTCCCCACCACACAGCTCCGTCTGTGTGCCCTGCTGCTGCCCCTGATTGTGCTCGTTTTTCCTTTCTGTGCCCCCTTGCTGCCCCTGATTGTGCTCGTTTTTTCCTTTCTGTGCCCCCCTTGCTGCCCCTGATTGTGCTCGTTTTTCCTTTCTGTGCCCCC
Organism: Calotriton arnoldi; assembly: GCA_963921515.1. NCBI lineage: Eukaryota > Metazoa > Chordata > Amphibia > Caudata > Salamandridae > Calotriton > Calotriton arnoldi. Next base: position 844,639 of record CAWUFW010008422.1, on the reverse strand, counting down.
CTTGCTGCCCCTGATTGTGCTCGTTTTTTCCTTTCTGTGCCCCCTTGCTGCCCCTGATTGTGCTCGTTTTTCCTTTCTGTGCCCCCTTGCTGCCCCTGATTGTGCTCGTTTTTTCCTTTCTGTGCCCCCCTTGCTGCCCCTGATTGTGCTCGTTTTCCTTTCTGTGCCCCCTTGCTGCCCCTCATTGTGCTCGTTTTTTTCCTTTCTGTGCCCCCTTGATGCCCTGATTGTGCTCGTTTTCCCTTCTGTGCCTGTTTCCCGCCGCTGCGCCCTGCGGCCCCGCCCCCTCACTGCCCATTCGCTGCCCCATTCCCTGCTCCTCCCTCCCACCTCCCCATTTATGGCGGGCGCGCAGCGGACGTGCGCAGCGGGCGCACCGCTGGCGCGCCGAAGGCAAGCCTAAGGCAAGCCCGTCTGCGCCCGTCCATGCCGTGACCGCGCCCAGCGCCAGACCCCCTGGTCCGGGCATCCCCCGCGCCCGCCACATCAACAGACGCCGATACGACGCCAGCACCCTCCACGCACTCAACCCCGGAAAAGATCACGCCTGCTACCAGGCCACCCCGAAGCGCACCCAAGGGCCCTTCACCTGCCGGAACTGCAGCTTCGCCAGCACCCGCCCCGCCAAACCACCGCCCAGGAAAGAACCCAACTACCTCAGATGCATCCTCCTCAACACCCGCTCCGCCCGCAAACACGCCATCGAACTCTGGGACCTTCTCGACTCAACCTCCCCAGACGTCGCATTCCTGACGGAGACCTGGCTGAATCCCGCTTCAGCCCCCGACATCGCCATTGCCATCCCGGACGGATACAAGATCACCCGCAGGGACCGCACCAACGGAGTCGGAGGAGGCATCGCCATCGTCCACAGGAACACCCTCAGAGTCTCAACCAACACCGACGACACCTTCAGCACCGCCGAACACATGCACTTCCAGATCCACACCGATCCCAACACCACCCTCAGAGGAACCCTCATCTACAGACCCCCGGACCCCGACCACATTTCAGCGATTCCATCGCTGACTTCGTCAGCACACACGCCATCGCCTCCACGGACTACATCCTCCTCGGGGACCTGAACTTCCACCTCGAGAACAACAAGGACACCAACTCCACCACCCTGATCGACAACCTCGCCACCCTCGGACTCAGACAGCTCGTGACTACACCCACCCACGCCGCCGGCCACACGCTCGACTCCATCTTTTCCGCAAGCCCACACGTCTCCTTCAACCACACCTCCGAACCCCAATGGACTGACCACCACTGCATCCACTTCACCTACAGGAAGCCCACCACGCACCACCGCACCGAACAAATGCCTCGCCGCTGCTGGAGCAGAGTCACGGAAGACCAGCTAACCACAACCCTCGCCCTGAGCCCACCCGCCGAACCCTCCGACCCCGACACCGCCGCCCGCAACCTCAGACAGTGGATCAACGACTGCGCCAACACCCTCTCCCCGCTCAAGAATCCGCCCAACAGCCACACCAGCAAGAAAGCCACCTGGTTCACCGAAGACCTCCAGGCCTCCAAACGAACATGCCGAAAACTAGAGAAGATCTGGCTCCACGAACGGACAGCGGACAGCTACACCGCCCACAAGAGCGCCACCCGCAGTCACCATCACCTCATCAGATCCGCCAAAAGGGCCTCACTCAAAGACCGCCTAGACAACAACGCACACAACAGCAAAGAGCTCTTCAACATCGTGAAGGAACTCTCCAACCCCAGCTCCAACACCAACGACATCCAGCCGTCGCGAGACCTGTGCGACTCACTGGCCACCTTCTTCCACGCAAAATCGCCGACATCCACGACAGCTTCAACACCACGACCGCCCCGGCAACCACCGAGACCACTGCCCCCACAACCACCAACTGCCTGCTCTCCTGGACCAACATCAACGACGAGGACACCAGCGAGATCATGAACACCATCCACTCCGGTTCACCGCTAGACCCGTGCCCTCACCACATCTTCAACAAAGCCAGTACAGCCATCGCGCCCCATCTCCGGAAAATAATCAACATCTCCTTCGAGACAGCAACCTTCCCGGAAAGCTGGAAGCATGCCGAGATCACCGCCTTACTCAAGAAACCCAAGGCAGACCCCAAGGACCTCAAGAACTTCCGACCCATCTCTCTGCTCCCGTTCCCCGCGAAGGTCACCGAGAAAATCGTCAACAAACAACTGACCCGCTACCTCGAGGAGAACAACATCCTGGACCCTTCCCAGTCCGGCTTCCGCAGCAACCACAGCACCGAAACCGCCCTCATCGCCGCCACCGATGACATCAGGACCCTGCTAGACAACGGAGAAACAGCAGCCCTCATCCTCCTGGACCTATCAGCCGCCTTCGACACGGTCTGCCACCACACACTACGAACACGCCTTCACGACGCCGGGATCCAAGAGAAGGCCCTGGACTGGACCACATCCTTCCTTTCCGGCAGAACACAAAGCATCCGCCTCGCCCCCTTCCGATCCAAGGCCACCAAGATCATCTGCGGCGTACCCCAAGGCTCCTCCCTCAGCCCAACGCTGTTCAACATCTACATGGCACCCCTCGCCCACGTCGCCCGACAGCACAACCTCAACATCATCTCCTACGCCGACGACACCCAGCTGATCCTCTCCCTCACCAAAGACCCTCACACCGCCAAAGCCCACCTCCACGAAGGAATGAAGGCCGTCGCCGAATGGATGAGGACCAGCCGCCTGAAGCTGAACTCGGACAAGACGGAGGTCCTCATCCTTGGTTCCAACCCTTCAGCCTGGGACGACTCCTGGTGGCCAACATCACTGGGAACAGCCCCGCCACCCACCGACCACGTACGCAACCTAGGGGTCATCCTCGACCCCACCCTCTCCATGACTAAGCAGGTCAACGCCGTTTCCTCATCCTGCTTCAACATCCTCCGAATGCTCCGCAGGATCTTCAAGTGGATCCCCACCGAAACAAGAAAAACAGTCACCCAGGCCCTCGTCACCAGCAGGCTGGACTACGGAAACGCCCTCTACGCAGGAACGACGGCTAAGCTCCTGAGACGGCTGCAATGCATCCAGAACGCCTCTGCACGTCTTATCCTCGACATCCCCCGACGCAGCCACATCACACCCCACCTGAGAGACCTGCACTGGCTCCCTGTCAACAAGAGGATAACCTTCAAGCTCCTCACCCACGCACACAAAGCACTCCACAACTCCGGACCAGCCTACCTCAACAGACGACTCAACTTCTACACCCCCACCCGCCAGCTCCGCTCGACCAGCCTCGCCCTCGCCACAGTCCCCCGCATCCGGAAAACGACCGCCGGCGGCAGATCCTTCTCCCACCTCGCCGCCAAGACCTGGAACACCCTCCCCACCAACCTCCGACAGACCCAAGACCTACTGGCCTTCAGAAGACTCCTCAAGACCTGGCTCTTCGATCAGTAGCAGCACCACCCCCCTCTTCCCCCAGCGCCTTGAGACCCTCGCGGGTATGTAGTGCGCTTTATAAGTGACATGATTGATTGATTGTACATTGCATTGTCCTAAGTTGTCACAGTCAGAGGTTGATATTGGTGTGGCTCATTGTCCTGCCAACCTGATGCATTTCTATGTGGATGTTGAGGTGTGTGCATGACCAGCATTGATGGTATTTGGTTGACATCCGGACCTCCTTCTCCCCCCAGCCCAGTTGTCCCACCATGAAGCATGCCACACTTGCAGTGGGTGCAGGTTGACTCTCAGGATGTCAGTCAGTGGTGTCCTGCTGTTGGTTGTTGCACAGTTCCCAGCAGGGCCTTGTGCTCCCCACAGCAGTACCCAGTGTCAGCCATCTTGTCAGTTCTTTTCCACTCCCTGTGATGTGAGCATGGTTCAGAGTGGTGTTGATGGGCCAATTGTGAGGGTGAGCAATATCTGTGACTACAACTCCCATCATGCTATTGCCTACACCCCCCTTCCCAGCATGCCCATACTTCCTTCCTTTTGACTCTGCTTCCCTGTGGGGTAGTGTGCCTGTGCTGACAGGATGGCTGAGAGTGTTGTCCTGGCGTTTGTTTGGCTACAAGTCCCAAAAGTGTCCCTGTGCTTCACACAGCATAACCCAGTGTGGTAGTTCTTTGTGGGATATTTAATTAGAGTGTGAGGCAATCCATTCTCCCAGGTGAGTTGTGTGGAGTTTGTGTTAAGGGGGTGTGTGAGTAAAGCTGCTGGTAACTATGGTCAGAGCTGTCAGTCCTCCTTCCCACCCAGCCAGATATCCCACCATGGAACATGCTTCCATTGCAGGGAGTGCATGTTGGCTTTCAGGATGTCAGTCAGTGGTGTCCTGCTGTTGGTTGTTGCACAGTTCCCAGCAGGGCCTTGTGCTCCCCACAGCAGTACCCAGTGTCAGCCATCTTGTCAGTTCTTTTCCACTCCCTGTGATGTGAGCATGGTTGCGGGTGGTGTTGATGGGCCAATTGTGAGGGTGAGCAACATCTGTTACTACCACTCCCATCATGCTATTGCCTACACCCCCCTTCCCAGCATGCCCATACTTCCTTCCTTTTGAGTGGACTTCACTGGGTGTGAGTGTGACAGCAATGGCAAGATGGCTGACAGTGTGATCCTGTTGTTTGTTGGTGCCCAGTTCCCAGCAGGGCCTTGTGCTCCCCACAGCAGTACCCCGTGTCAGCCATCTTGTCATTTCTTTTCCACTCCCTGTGATGTGAGCATGGTTCAGGGTGGTGTTGATGGGCCAATTGTGAGGGTGACCAATATCTGTGACTACAACTCCCATCATGCTATTGGCTACACTGACTTCACCAGCATACACAGAATTCCTTCCTTTCAGTGAGCTTCCCTGTGAGGTGGTGTTCTAGTGGTGGCAAAATATCTAACTGTGTTTGTTGGTTATATTTGTGCCACTGCCTTGCTGTATTTGTAGTTAGGTTTGTACATATCATGACACAGTTACATATCACTATGAGATGGCATGTATTGTGTTTATCTGACTGACAGACAAATCTTGGGGTGATTATCTTTTGGTTGCTGTGGATTTGCTAAGGGTGCATGGTTTGACTATCCCCTTGACAGTGATGTGTGTGTATTGTCACACAATATTGTGTATATTAGTTGTGTACTCACCAGGCTCTGGGATGTTTGATAGTCCATATACGCTCACTGGTGGTAGGATGGCCCGCACCTTCTCCTCCCAGGGCCTGAGGTATAGTGGTTTGGCAGGAGGGCCGCTGCCGGTGCGCTGACTCACGATGTAATCCTTCTTTAGTAGGTACCTGACCCTCCTGCGCACATCATACCACCTGTTCTGGATGTCTTCCTTTGTGCGCAAACATGGTGATTGTGCGTTCACCCTGTCGAGGATCCTCTCCCACATCTTGGTTTTCTGTGACATGGGGGTCTGTTGGACCAATGTACCAAACAACTGTGGCTCTACCCTGAGGATCTCATCTACCATGACTTCCAATTCACTGTCTAGGAACTTTTGATTCTTCTTTGGGGGCATGGTGATGGGTGGTGGTGGGGATTGATGTGTGTGTGTGTGCAAGTGAGGGTGTGTGAGTGTAGGTTTTGCTGGGTGTATGTGAGGGTGCTATTTGTTGAGGTGGTAATGGTGTGTGGCTTGTGTGATGGATGAGTTGTGAGTGTGTCTGTGGTTGCTGTGTGATGGTGTTCTGTGCTGGCAGGTCAGTTGAATTTGCAAATGATCATGGTAGGGATTTGTGGCCTTTATATAGGTGGAGTTGGGGGTGTGTCTTTGTTCCATGTTCCCCCCCCCCCAGTATTTATTGGCTTTGTAATTGCTTGTTTGCCCCTTTTTTTTGTATTTTTTCCTTTGTATTTTTTGTGCATGTAGGAGACGTTCTTCTGACCGAGTAGGACGCTGCAGTTGTCTCGTGCGAGCTTCTCCGAGTCGTTCACGCTGTGTTTCTGCTAGGTTTCATGTGCGGCGTACGCGTCGGTCGCCGAGTATTGGCTTCCTTCGGCTGGCTTTTGTATGCGTGTCAGTCGTACGGCTTGAGCTCCGTGTGACTCGGTCTGGTTTTCCACGCATTACATCGTACTGCGCGGGTCGGAGTTCGCGGGTACGTTTAGTTCGGGTTCATTCCTGGTGGGTGTCGGTCGGTTCGATTCGCGTGGTTTCCCGGCCGGATTGCTTGTTTCCGTCCGGTTCAGTTGTTCGGCTTGTGTTCCGTACGAGTCGGTCGTGATTCACATGCATTTCATCGTACTACCCAGGTCGGGCAGCGCCGGTACGTGTCGGTCGGACTATATTCCCATACCGAGTCGGTCGGTACGTTTTCCGGCCCGAATCGGAATCGGCCCCTTAGTGGTTGAGAACCTAGGAAAAGCATTCCGACCGCTGTGCTAGCGGGAAATTTCTGCCCGCAGGTACCGCGGCAAAACCACCGGCCAGATTAGGATGCACCACGAGAAACTCCCTGCCGCGGCGGTCGGATTCTAGGATTCAGCGGCGGAAAGCTGAAAATCCGTCCGCAACGGTTGGATTTGCTGCGGTAAGGCCATAGACCGCTGTTTCCCCAGCGGACTGGAACACATGGAGCTATCCGCAGTATTGCCACTGCCATCCTCGAATGGCCGGATTCTCCGCAGCGGTGTGGTGGGCTGTTTGAGGCATCGTGATTTGACCGGCGGTCGTGACCGCATTCTGCACGGCGGTACCTCTCTTTTGGCTCCGTCCGCCACCGGTGCGGACGGAGATTATCGGCGGAACATGGAACACCGCAGCGGATGGGAAATGGGCTATCCATACCCATCATAATATGGCGGACGCAAAGACCGCCGATGGAGTGCGGAAAAGGCCATTTTCCGCCACCGCCAGCATGGCGGATGTGCCTCTGCCCGCCATCGTAATCAGCCCCCTAGATGGGTGTGTAAAGATGAAATGGGCAGCCATGTAAAACGGTATCAAGAAGTGTAGAAAAAACGATATGATCAAAAACATGGAACCAAAAGAGGCAATTGGAGAGTGGGGGATTGGGCGTTAATCAAAATTCCTGTTTCCCATCAGGGGTGGCAGCAAATTTTCCAATCCTATGAAAGTGATTGATGTGAAGAGAAATCTTGTGACTCTAGAGGATGGTAGAATACGGAGTATGGACAGATTAACACCTAGCCACCATTCTCTGAGTAATGTCGATCCTGTTGAGAATTCCCAAGAGGGATTGAATTCTGGTGTAATTCACCGAAATCTTAGGACTTGCACTGTCCCTGTGTGTCACAAAGATTTTATTCTTCACTAATTTATTAAGGAATGCTACAACAGTGTTATATGTGTCATAATTACTTTCCAGTTAGTCTTTGTCAAGGTCACACTGTATTTCATCTTATACTTGTTGAGATATAACTGTTCCTGTTTGGTGCAATTAATTTATCTTCCATAATTTATAGGAAGGAGATGTGTTGTATTTTATAATATCCAATTATTAGCAGGGTTAAGACATTTTCCACTTGTCCCCTGCGCTACCCTTTTCTCCCTTTTCTCCCTTCCCTCTGCTCCCCTGCCCTACCCATGACATGGTTCTTACCAACATTCCATTGTCAGTTAGAATGTCAGTTGGAGCTTGGTGTGAGAGACGCTGACTGAACAGCTGATGTGGCTTGGAGGCTATCACAGCATTAGTGAATAAAGTACCTTCTTGACTTGAATATAGCGACAATGGTGTACTTCATGAGAAGATACATTTACAGTGTGAAGTGTTGCAGCAGAGACTGGTGCCCGCAGCACAGAAGCGAGCAAGAGTCTGAGATTGTGCAGTTGCACTTTTGTTTGTTGAGGACCGCACACCGTGTCCTGGAACCGTGAACCGGACATTGATGAACACCATTCATTGAATAACATTGGCCACAAAGGTTCACTGATAGAATATCGATGCTAAGAAAATCAATGTAAAAAATATCAACAAAAAAAATAGAATGCAAGAATATTGACCCCCTATACTTAAAATATAAATAACATAAAATAATATATATTAAATATATTAAATATTAAAATTACCTTTAACAAAATAAATTAAATTTAATATACATTTTAACTGAATATAAAAAATAAACTTAATTTAAAAAAATATAAACACGCAAACATAATAATTTATACATATACATATATTTACTTTAAAATAATTTATTAACTATTATCTTTATTTAATTTTTAAACTTTTAAATTATATAAAAATAAAATATATCAATAATTTATAATTAAAAAACCCATTCTATAATTAATTAAAATATTAAACTATTAAAATATAATTAAAACATACATTTCGCAATACAATAAATACAACAGTACAAATTTACTATTCCAACTCCAGTGAGTGCAACAGTAGGGAAAGTGTTGGATAGCGGAGGGTTAAAAATTACTATTCCCACTCCAAAGAGTGCAACAGTAGGGAAAGTGTTGGATAGCGGAGGGGTAAAATTTACTATTCCCACTCCAGTGAGTGCAAAAGTAGGGTAAATGTTGGATAGCGGAAGAATTGAATTTACTATTCCCACTCCAGCAAGTGCAACAATAGAGAAAGTGCTGGATAGCGGAGGGGTAAAAATTACTATTCCGACTACAAAGAGTACAACAGTAGGGAAAATGTTGGATAGCAAAGGGGTAAAAATTACTATTCCCACTCCAGTGAGTGCAACAGTAGGGAAAGTGCTGGATAGCAGAGGGGTAAAAATTACTATTCCCACTCCAGTGAATGCAACAGTAGGGAAAGTGCTGGATAGCGGAGGGGTAAAAATTACTATTTCCACTCCAGTGAGTGCAACAGTAGGGAAAGTGCTGGATAGCGGAGGGGTAAAAATTACTATTCCCACTCCAAGGAGTGCAACAGTAGGGAAAGTGCTGGATAGCTGAGAGGTAAAAATTACTATTCCCACTCCAGTGAATGCAACAGTAGGGAAAGTGCTGGATAGCGGAGAGGTAAAAACTATTATTCCCACTCCAATGAGTCCAACAGTAGGGAAAGTGCTGGATAGCGGAGGGGTAAAAATTACTATTCCCACTCCAATGAGTGTAACAGTAGGGAAAGTGCTGGAGCGCGGAGGGGTACAAATTACTATTCCCACTCCAGTGAGTGCAACAGTAGGGAAAGTGCTGGATAGCGGAGAGGTAAAAATTACTATTCCCACTCCAGTGAATGCAATAGTAGGAAAAGTGCTGGATAGCGGAGAGGTAAAAATTATTATTCCCACTCTAATGAGTGCAACAGTAGGGAAAGTGCTGGATAGCGGAGGGGTAAAAATTACTATTCCCACTCCAATGAGTGTAACAGTAGGGAAAGTGCTGGATAGCGGAGGGGTAAAAATTACTATTCCCACTCCAGTGAGTGCAACAGTAGGGAAAGTGTTGGATAGCAGAGAAACAAAAATTCTAATAACATTTAAACAATTGAAAAAAATTAAATAATCTTAAAAATAAATAAACAATATTTAAAAATATACAATTAAATATATTAAACATGTAAAAAGAACACATATTATAGTGTTAATTACATATACCAAAAAGGTACAAATATTATATAAAATACATTAATAAATCATTTATAAACAATATTTATTTAAAAGGAGCAAATATTAACAAACAGACAAATTATTTAAAACATAAATGTATTTATTTTATTTCCTACCCTATAACACCACACCAATAAAAAAAGACTTCAACATGTTTATTTAAATTTATTTCCATAATTAACATATTCAATCAAGAATTAAAAAAATATCATTAATAAAAAAAGATAATAAACATTCATTGAGTACACATTCTTTAACACTATAATGTCCACAACACACACCTAAAATTAATTACACAATTACCATAATTAATTACTAATTAATTAATTTAAATTAATTAACAACTAATTAATAATTCATCAATAAAAAATAAATTACTTCCCACCCTTCCCACTATTTACAGCTATAAACACTACAACACACACCGAAAATTAATTACCCAATTACCATCATTAATTGCTAATTAATTAGTTTAAATTATTTAACAACTAATTATTAAATCATTAATAGTAAATTAATTTACACATTTAACACTATAACATCTCAATTAAACAAATATTAATAAATACAAATTATTCAATACATTTTATATAATTCAATTACTTCCCACCCTATTCCCCATAAACCCACACCCCGCTACGGAACTAAAAACGCAAATTTCAAATAAAAAAAAATTCATAACTATTAAAAATAATCAATACATTTTATATAATTAAATTACTTCCCACCCTATTCCCCTATAAACCCACAACCTGCTACGGAACTAAAAATGTAAAATTCAAATAAAAATATATGAATAACTACTAAAGTTTTAACACATATAATAAAAATACAAACAATTCTTATACAAAAAAACAAACATCACACACATATAAAATATATACTAAAATACATAACAATAATAGAAAAAATGATTTTTTTAACAACTAGGGGGCCAATTCCGATGTCGGACGGACTCAGGTCCGTCCGACATGGTCCAGGAGCCGTAACCGACCGACCTGCTGTCGTCGGTTACGGCCCTGCAAGTACGATGCGACCGAACCCTGTTCGGTCGCACTCGTATACTGCACAATGGGAGCATGCATTCCGAGCGGAATGCATGCTTGCATTGTGAAAAGCAGGGGTGCAGTTCATCCCTGCACCCTGTGGCCGGCACCCCAAGGTGCCTGCCACCGGGTGCAGGGATCAACAGAGGGGCACCATAGGTGCCCCCAGGCCGCCATTCGGCGGCCTCGCACCCATGGGGGCCCTACTGGGGGCCCCCAAAGACAGTTACCGACTGCCTTTTCGTGCCGGAAAGACCGGCACAAAAAGGCAGTGAAATACTGCCATCGTACTCCCTCGGTCGTGAAGAGGCGGCCGGGGGAGTACTGAAGGATTTCCGGACGGCGGACGGGCTCTCCGACCCCGTCGTAAGACATCCGGAAATCCGAGTCGGATTCCTTTCCGACCGAGCCCATCGGAATGGCTCGGTCGGAAAGGAATCCGGCCGGCACGTTCCGATTCGGTCGGAAGGGCTCCGACCATCGTTCGGTGCCCTTCCGGCCGAAATCGGAATCGGCCCCTATATTTTTGCAAACGATATTTAACACTTCGATATTTTTTAAATCGATATTTCTTACCAAAAAAATCAATATTCTTGACCACGAAATTTTGCCTGTTGATATTCCTAGCCCACGATATTTTTGCCACGATATTTGTGCAATTCGATATTTTTACATCGTTATTCTGTCCCAGCACCGGCCACAAAATATAACGTTGGAGGAACATCTAGTGCCTAGTTGATAGCCACTGAAATAATGCTTAGAGCCAGAGCTGTTGACTTCTCAACTGGACTATTCCAACAGTCTATACCTCAGGCTGCCTGCCTACTTGATTAATAGACTACAGATGGTACAGAACGCGGTGGCAAGATTAATTAGACGGGTCCCTTTCTGCCATCATATCTCCCGACACATTAGACAGTTACATTGGCTCCCGGTAGCTAAAAAGATAGAATTCAAGGCTCTGACCTTTACCTTTCAAGCCATCCATGACAGGGTCCCTGGTTACCTTAGGCTTAGGCTCAGTCCGTATCGTCAGAAACGCACTTTGAGATCTAATTTCCAGAACCTGCTCTGTGTCCCTTGTTATGCTAAGTCCCGATTTGGAGGGAGATCTTTCACGGTCAGGACCGCTGGACTATGGAATTCTATGCCTCCTCGTCTGTGCCAGATTGAGTCAGAACAAGTGTTCAGGAAGACCTTAAAAACTTGGCTCTTTAGTCAAAGTTAGCTTTACTGATTGGCTAGATCTCTGCTGCAATTACTCGCCTAGCACCGGTACACCTCTGTTTTAGGTAGCTGTTGCGCTCTACTAATGTTTATTATTATTATTTTCTCTGGATAGGAAGGAGCTGTACAGTCCTAATATTCTTTGTTTATCCATCTTTTATGTATAGTATAGTATTTTGTGTATATTAGAGTACACTTCTCTGTACAAAGCATAACTTCAGATATTAAGGGGTCGTGTGTTGTTTAATTGCATTCTGAGGGTCCTAGTCAAGAAGGTACTTATGTGTAGTAAAGTTACGAGTGCAGAGTCTCCACACTCGGGCCGAGTCTCTGCATTCGGGTGGATGCTCTCTGAGGTGCTCAGTGTAGAGATTCGCCGGAGAGCGAAGGCTCCACCCCAAATGCTGGGACTTCGTGCTCATAAATTTACTACATGCAAGTTACCTAGATAAATCGGGCCCTGAGTGTCTAACCCTCATCGTCCCCTTGAGTAAGCCTTAGACTGCTCTGTCTCATTACCCTTGAGAGTCAAGTGCTAAAGAGAAGTAGTTGGTAATCCATTTTGGGGTCCAACAGTACAAGGGCCCTGGACACCAGTGCTAAAAGAGTTCACCCGGAGCCCAGAAGCGTCTGAGGGCCCTAAGGCCACCTTAAAACGGTTCCACAACCTGTAACCCGCTGTGACAGCTTCACCAGTCCTAGATTCATCCATAGGTTACTGTGCAGCTTCAGGCTGTTCGCTATAGACATTCCATTCTTAAAATAACAATAAATGTTGTTGTAGGAGACACGCAACTCTTCTAAACAGCCTGAAATCATATGTGGTAAAGACGCACATGAGAGGGAATAGGCCTGTGAGTTGGTCTGAGAAGAACAGATTCCCAGGTAGGAACTGTGAAAAAATGTATTGCAAAATGCACTCCATAAAGGGAGACATTAGACCAGTCCATTAAAGGTAAAGCATTTTTCATAGATTTTTTAATTTCAACAATCCGGCCTCAGCAGTACCTTCCAGAATGCTTCCATTAAGCAAATATACCTACAGAAAGACATAGGTGGCCACATTACGAGTGCCCTGGTGAAGGCAGTGAGGGGCATTTAATTCATATTGCCAGCCCATCGAGATTGCCAGGGCACATGTAATGGGCTGCAGGTGATGAAAAACCTGGTGATGTTACCTGATATGTATAAAATGTGTAGCAACCCAAACATAAATGGTGCCAATTCTCATAGTAAAGACAAGATTAATGCTTTATTACTTACCGGTAGTCTTCATTACTCCTGGTCCCGTTGTCCTAACAAAGTGGAGATGACCATCTCCACAACAGAAAAAAAGAGCAGGAGAATGCTGGGATACCTAAACCCACCCCCTCCCACTGGGAGTACATAAGCTGTACAATCCCAGCATTTAGCCTGAAATACCAAGCCACCAACCGGAAGGCCGGCCGTCCGGGAGGGAGGGAGGGACGTAAGGGATGGGACGAGGACAACGGGACCAGGAGTAATGAAGATTACCAGTAAGTAATAGGGCATTACCTCCCGGTCCCTCCAGTCCTCGTCCCATTCCTTAACAAAGTGGAGAATACCAAAGCAAACAACCCGGCCTTCCGGACACCCATGAACACCAGGGACACCACACCGAAAGCGGCACCCAACAGAAGCAAAAGGGAGCCCACAAGAAAAAAGAAAAACACAGGCAGGAGCACACAACCAGCCATGCCCCCATCCAAGCCAACAGAGCCGAAACCCCAAAACGAGCAGGGGACGACCAGGAAAACCCCAACACAAGGAGCCCAGGCAAGGAGCCGCCACGCAAGGGGCAGACAACCGACACCAGGAACCACCCCACCAGCCACAGAGGAGGAGAACCCAAGAAAGGACCAGGAACAGACCGCAAGAACAGCGATGAGGCCACCACAGAAGAAGACCCAGCGCAAGGAGCCAGGGCCGCAACAAGAGGGACACAAGAACCCCAGGCGAAGCCAGAAGGAGGCCCAGCATCCAGAGCCAAGCCCCAAGGGAACTCCCAGAGGGGCCAAAACAATCGCTCCCCCCCCACTCCCGAACAACCAGCAGAAGGGGGCCCAGAAGAAGCGGAAGCACCCACACGGTACAACCAAGCCAGGAAGGGCAACGACCAGGGAGAAAACAGCCAAGGGGGAAGCCCACAGCACCAGGCACCACCAGGCAGCCGCCCAACCAGGGACAAACCCGGCCAAACCCCGTCGAACGCCAGAGAGCAGACTCACGCAGGGCGGCACGGCCGAAGGACCAGAAACACCACCCGCCGACAGGAACACAGCAGGAGCAAAGACAGAGAGCAAACCCCCAGACGAGGGAAGAAAGCGATCCTCCGCCGAACTAACCCACAACGACTGCACCAAAAAGCAGAGGGGAAGGTAGAAGAGACCGAAGAAGTTCCGCCAAAGCAAGAGACCAAGGAACGACACGACCAACACGGGACCAACCCCAACACACCAGGGGAAGTTACCAGCAGAGCCGCAAAGACTGAAGAGGACGGAACCCGAAAAGAACGCAGGCACCGACCCAGAGGTGCAATCAGGAAGAGAGGGGGCAGCGACCACAAGCAAGCCCCCCCCGTAAAGCCGACAATACTGGCAACAGAGAGTCCAGAGGCACAGAAACCTCAGAGGTGGCCCAGGCAAGAGTAGGGCACAGTGTGTCTGCACATGCATGCATGCATTGAGCACAAGAGCAGGGCACAGTGTGTCTGCACATGCATGCAGGCATTGAGCACAGGTGACCTAAGAGCAGGGCACAGCATTTCTGCACACACGTGCATGCATTGAGCACAAGCCACCCAAGAGCAGGGCACAGCATATCTCCACGTGCATGCACTGAGCACAGGTCACCCAAGAGCAGTGCACAGTGTGTCTGCACACATATGCATGCATTGACCACAGGTGATCCAAGACCAGGGCACAGCGTGTCTGCGCATGTATACATGCATTGAACACAGGTCACCAAAGAACAGGGCACAGTGTGTCTGCACACGTATGCATGCAATGAGTACAAGTTACCCAGGAGCAGGGCACAGCATGTTTGCATATGCATGCATGCATTGAGCACAAGCCACCAAAGAGCAGGGCACCGTGTGTCTGCACACACATGCATGCATTGAGCACAAGTCACCCAAGAGCAGGGTACAGTGTGTCTGCACACACATGCAGGCATTGCACACAAGTCACCCAAGAGCAGGGCACAGTGTGTCTACACATGCATGCATGCATGGAGCACAAAAGCAGGGCATAGTGTGTCTTCTCACATATGCATGCATTGAGCACAAGAGCAGCGCACAGTGTGTCTGCACATGCATGCATGCATTGAGCACAAGAGCAGGGCACAGCATGTCTGCACATGCATGCATGCATTGAGCACAGGTGACCCAAGAGTAGGGCACAGCGTTTCTGCACACACGTGCATGCTTTGAGCACAAGCCACCCAAGAGCAGGACACAGCATATCTGCACGTGCATGCACTGAGCACAGGTTACCCAAGAGCAGGGCGTAGTGTGTCTGCACACAAATGCATGCATTGAGCACCAGTCACCCAAGAGCAGGGCACAGTGTGTTTGCACACAAATGCATGCATTGAGCACAAGAGCAAGGCACAGCATGTCTGCACACGCATGCATGCAATGAGTATAAGTTACCCAGGAGCAGGGCACAGCGTGTTTGCATATGCATGCCTGCATTGAGCACAAGCCACTAAAGAGCAGGGCACCGCGTGTCTGCACACACATGCATGCATTGAGCACAAGTCACCCAAGAGCAGGGTACAGTGTGTCTGCACACACATGCATGCATTGCACACAAGTCACCCAAGAGCAGGGCACAGTGTGTCTACACATGCATGCATGCATGGAGCACAGGAGCAGGGCACAGTGTGTCTTCACACATATGCATACATTGAGCACAAGAGCAGGGCACAGTGTGTCTGCACACGCATGCATGCATTGAGCACAGGTGACCCAAGAGCAGGGCACAGCGTTTCTGCTCACACGTGCATGCTTTGAGCACAAGCTACCCAAGAGCTGGGCACAGCATATCTGCACGCGCTTGCACTGAGCACAGGTCACCCAAGAGCAGGGCACAGTGTGTCTGCACACATATGCATGAATTGAGCACCAGTCACCCAAGTGCAGGGCACAGTTTGTCTGCACATGAATGCATGCATTGAGCACAAGAGCAGGACACAGCCTGTCGTACATGCATACATAAATTGAGCACAAGTCATCCAAGAACATGACACAGCGTGTCTGCACACCATTGCATGCATTGAGCACAAGAGCAAGACACAGTGTGTCTTCAAACGTATGCATGCAATGAGCAGAAGAGCAGGGCGCAGCGTGTCTGAATAAGCATACATGCATTGAGCCAAAGTCACCCAAGATCTTGGCACAGCGCATCTGCACACTCATGCATGCATTGAGCACAAAAGCAGGACACAGCATGTCTGCACACGCATGCATTGAGCACAAGTGCAAGGGACAAGCGTGTCTGCACATGAATGCATGCATTGAGCACAAGTCACCCAGGAGCAGGGCACATCGTGTCTGCACGCATATGCATGCATTGAGCACAAGAGCAGGGCACAGCGTGTCTGCACACCCAGACATGTATTCAGCACAGGTGATCCAAGAGCAGGGTACAGCATGTCTGCACACGCATGCATGTATTGAGTACAAGTCACCTAAGAACAGGGCACAGTAGTGTAATGCAAGCCATGCTCACAGCCTGCCAGTCCTCCACATTTTCAGCTCTGGAGACTCTGATGGGCACTGCCAGCACTATGCGCTGCCAACCTGTTGCTTAGACTGACTATCCCTGCACACACAATCTGGATACCGTGAAAGTGAGCTATGCAAAAGCACAGCTGCACACTGTATTCAAGTCATGCATGACGCCTTCAGCCAGTCCTGGCTTTTTAGCCATGAGGGCTGGCCATGTTGTAATTTATTTTTGAATCCATTGTTGCAAACTGTAAGTCCCAGAATGCACTGTTCTAGAGTGGGACATGTGTCTAGGTACAAAGCTAGGATTGACGGATGATGTGAAATGTGGTGCCTGCTCATTTGGCAGCTATGTGATTTGTGAGTCGTTTACTTGAGGTGCTGTGTCACAATGATGTCCTACACAGCACTGCTCTAGCAAAACTTCAATATTGACTCTGCTGAAGGAGCCCAGGGCTTGATTGAGAAGCGATGTGGGTGTAGGGGATTATGTGGTATCATGCAGCCCTAAATCAGCAGGGGTCACCTCTTGTAGCTTTGCCACGGCTGCCATCTCGGCACCCACCCAGCCTAGTTAATGGGCAGTACGGGGACTCAACGAGGTGGTTGAGTCTGTTTACTACTGATGACCTGGGGCCTGGCCTACTATGGACACTGATAACTTAGAACCAGCTGCACCCCTTTAGCAGCAGACCCTCAGGGCAGTGCGGGAAACAGGGCAGTGAAGCAAGCAGCCCATGGCTTAGACAGGGAGGTGGTGTGGGGTTAGAGACTTGGTACCTCCCAATAATGCAATGTCCAGCCAATGCTTTACCATCATTAGAAAAAGGACTTAAATTTACCGTTAGTAAATACTGCATGAACATGTAGAACACAAGAATGCAAGGAAACTACCAATAAACTATAATACACGGGGCAGGACTGGGAACCCAAAGCCGCCCTGGCAAATTGTGTCAGACCAGTCCCCGTATGGTGCATAGAGAGCGCAGCGAGTGAGCCTGACCACTACACAGGGGGAATTTCTGGGGCGAGTTCTCCCCCAAGAAAATTTGGGGGGAAATGGTGCATTCTACAACACATTTGTCATTATATCTTCAATTGTATTAGCTTTTAAAGCATAGTAAATGATGACCGTACTGTGCACCAGGCTATGGCAATCTTTGTTGGGGCTCTTCAATGATTCGCTCACCATTACCCGCCAACAGTGCCTCTCATTTCTCCATAGCCCCTCTGTCACGTGTATTTTATTTGTTATATAGCACCTCTCATAGCAGTGAGGTTGTCGGAGCACTTTACATCTCACACACACACACACACACACACAGAGACACTGAATTATACAAGTGTAAATCAGTGTATAGGAAATGTTATATAAGGCAAAGGGGACTACAAGTTGTAGGATTCATATGTCATCCATACTGGTAGGCACTTTTGAAGAGTGCTTGGTCTGGAGAAGCACAAACTCAGGATTCAGAACATAACACAGTGGTTAGCATTGACTTTAATAATTAGAATTTTTTTCTAACCAAACAAAACTTTTTTGGCAACATCGGGATAAAGAAAACGGGAAAAACTTAACTTTCTAGCCTGTACCATGCAGCTTGCATACACCTCTTTGATGATAGTTCATAGCTCACTGTGCTAGATTACGATCGTAACTTAAGAACTACACAGTAACAAAAGAATCTCTGTGACAAAAGAAATAAACCACTGAGCTATGCACATAAAATATTGTTCTATGATATGCATGGTACACGTTCTTTGCAGCTGGTATGCCAACCCTCTGCACTACCTTAGATGAGTCAAAACTGCCACTAGACAAAACTCTCATCTCTTTACAGCAGGTACATTACTCCCCAGAGTTATCTTGATACTTTTACTGTTGCCTGAAAACTGTTGAATATACAAGGAACTTTGCACTGGGTGCTTTTAAAACTGCTGCACTGCTACAAAACAGGCCTCCACTAACAAAATCACCCCTCCACCCTTCCAGCCTACCGGGGAAAAGCCTGATGCCCTGTACAGCCAGTCTGGCCTTGATGATACAGGATGTAAGGAAATATATGCTCCGGAGGAAAGTCTAGGCAGGTGCTGTTCACGCTATGGGAGGTGAGCGGCTCTCTGAGAGTTCAGTGATCTAAGCACGGGTCAATCTCTTTTATGTGCCATGTTGAGGGCCACGTTGTCAGGGAGCCGGGTTTACCTGCTGTCACTACAGTGAGGACTTCGGACCCAAGGCTGCGAGCTTTCCAATGCTTAGCACCAGCACTTACTTATCAGGGCCAGGTCTACACGCATCTGCTGCACGTCGCATATTGCAGTGATGATATTGATATATTTACCTCACTACTGGACTCCGCGCAGAGTGTTGTTCTCGTCTCCCCCGGTGAAGAGTGTTGCAGCTGTGAGACTGAGCCTGAGCCAAGAGAAGATTCATATGATATGTTGATGGCGGCCCTTAGTTCATTGTTGCCAGTGGGTGGGACACTGATTGGGCTGGATTTTGGTTCTGCGGGGGTAGTGGCTGTGCGGCAGCAGGCAGCGTGTGCAGATTTCTTTCAGATTGCCACGAGCCAGCACACCCGCGGGCCGCACCCATAAGTCATCGTTCAAGTCAGCCCGACGATGTTGAACGGTTGAGGACAGGTAGCAGCACCAGACCTAATCAGTTAATAAAGGCAGTGCAGTGTCCTGACCCCCGGCCCACCACGAGTAACTGTAAGTAAGTACTACTAAGTAGTAGTAGCCATGCCATTGCCAATATGCCATGCCCATTGCCAAACCAACGCTGCTTTTTTTTTTGGAGCGTGGTGGCGTAACGGTCACCATGGTGGTAGCTCCGGCGGCGGCTCTACAAGATTTGATGATGCACTGCTTGGCCTAGGAGCCGCTGCCGGCCGTACACTTATATCACGATAGGGCCCGCCCGGCCCCTGCCCTTGAAGTATCCTCCCCTGCTTCAGAGTGGCTAAATCTGTGCAGGCTGGCAAAAAACGGGGTCGTCTCGCTGCTCTTGCAGACTGGAATGCCCGCTATCGGGTATGGCACAGTGAGTGTACACTTATTTTATATATTATTATGACAGGCGGACAGAGCCCAGCCGGGGTTAAGTTAAAGCAGCCCAGCCCGGCCCCTGCCCTTGAAGTATCCTCCCCTGCTCAGCGTGACTAAATCCGTGCAGGCTGTCAAAAACAGGGCTCGTGACACATTGTCTATCTTTGCTGCCTTTAAATTTCAATGTATTCTGGCAGCTAGGATATAAATCAATCAAAAAATATTACCGGATTGTCCTTTAAGTAAGGCTTGTCGAGTTAAGAAAGCTGGTTGGCGGGAAAGGGGCGACAAGCCTTCAATCCTTTTAACCCCTCTGTATCAGTCCTAAATTTGAGCCGGTGGTAAGCAGGGGGAGTTTAAGTGATTTGCCCAGAATCACAGGATGTTAAGCCTAAGCCGAGTTCCGAACCTAGGGGCTCATTATAATGGCGTAGAGACCACCACCGCCGGGCCGGCGGTGGGGGTCCCTCCACCATCTGACTCTCATTTCCCCCCGCCACATTAGGATGGCGCGGGGAATCGTTCCGCAAGCATGGCGGGCGCAAAGACCGCCCGCCACGCTTCCGCCACAGGCAATCATTAGGATTGCCTGGCGGAGCGGACATGACCGGGGAAATGGTGGCGGTGCCTAGCAGGCACCGCCTGCCAGATTACAACGCTGGCGCCAGCCAGGCTTTCCAAGGCGGTGAAACCGCCATGGAAAGGCTGGCGGGGATTGGGTTTGGGGGCCCGTTGCAGGCCCCCCTTGTCTTGGGGGGAGGTGTAGCTGCACTGGGGGGGTACCCATGGTACCCCCCTGCATTTCCCTGCACTGCGTGGCAGGCACCGCGTGGTGCCTGCCACGTAGTGCAGGGAAATGCACAGCATTGCTATTTAACTTTGCGTACTGTGCTGCAGCCAGTAGCACCGTCCGCAATGTTAAATAGCCGGGAGGCGCCCACCATACTGGCGGGCGCATCGTAATTGCAGTGGTGGGACCGCCGCATTACTGGCGGGCAGTCCTAGGATCGCGACGATGGCGGGCGGACTCATGTCCGCCCGCCATCCTAATGAACCCCCTAGTTCCCCAGCTCCAGCCATTACGCCACTTACTCTCCCCACTTTCATGGTTAGTAGTTGGTTTGGTTCGAGGCGGCGCTACCAGGAGAAATGGGCTGGTGCAAGCTGCCTCCTGACGAGAGCCCCGACACTTATTTTTTTACAAATTAACCACTGCGCTGGATTCAGTTTGCAACCTCAGCCCTGCCTCCTCCAGAGTACATCCAGTCTTCCAGAAGCACCCGGTCTAGCAGGATAACGGTTAAAGCAAACAAGAAGCACAGTCCATTTGGTAGTTCGGTGGGGGACTATATTTGAGTCGCCAACCTGCAACATAAAATCCCAGGGGGTGTGGCAGTCAGGGCTGGCTTTAGGACAGTGCGACCTGGGGAGAGGGGCGCTGATCTCATGGGAGGAGCTGTGTTTAGCAATAAATTACGATTTAAAAACACCTGCGGCAGAGTTCCTTGTGCATCCAGTTTTCAGGCAGCAATAAAAATGTAATGATAACTCTTGTAATTAATGTTCCTGCTAGAGAGAGAGAGAGAGATCGGAGTTTTGTCTAGTGGCAATTTTGACTCACCATAAAGTAGCTCAGCGGGTTAATATGCCTGCTGTAAAGAACGCATATTGTGCAGATCACAGATCTGTATTTTATGTGAATAGCTGGTTGAATTACTGCTTTTGTCACTGAGGTACTTTTGTTACCACAGTTCATAAGATACAACCACAATATAGAACAGTGACTGGTACGAACTGTCATCGAAGAGCTGCATGCAGACTGCATTAAATAGTTAGGATGTTCTCTGTTTTTTCCCAGTCTCATTATATATTCCTAATGTTGCTAAAAAGGGTTCGTTTGGGTAGATATACATTCTTATTAGTAAAGCCAGCCTTTATCAGCGCTTTAAAACAAATGAAAGGTATGTGAGAGACGGGTTATGGAGAGATGAGGGGCACAGTTGCCGGGTGACAGGGCGAAATGCCATGGGGGAGGTCATGGGGGGGAAATGATTGTCGCACCAGGTGCCACCAGTGCTAATGCCGGCCTTCGTGGCAGTGGTGGATGCCTCAGCTGCACTATAGCAGTAAGTCGGTCCCTCAGGCTGGCCTGGCACCACACACAGATCTCAGTTCTTCTCGCGAGATGTGGTTTCACTTTCTCTGTGACTTCAGGATGAATCACAGCCACAGCTGATCCAGTGGAATGGGGTCTTGATGGGGTGCAGCGCACCAGGGCACAGGGACCCACTTCTCATTCACTCTCATTTCTGGAAACCCTGCTATCACAAGGTCAGGGAGTAGAAGACTTTCATGTCTCAAAAGGACATCATAAGTTTGCTTCAGCTCCCCTTATCCAGGTTTGCTTTGCAAGTAGCCCCCCACCTCTCTCCAGCTGTGCAGATCTTCCTGGGTTGCAGCTGCCCTCCCAGTTGTGCAGACCTAGTCCCTTCTTCTCTAGTTTGTGAAGCTCTTTACATGGGGCGTAGTTCCACACTTGGAAGTGTGTGAAAGACCCCAAAGGTTCAGCTCCTCTCCTGAGGTACATTTGTATCTCTTCCAGAGTGGTGCAGCTGCTCCTGGGGTTCACCCCTCTCTTGAGGGTGTATGCATCTCCTGCCAAGTGAGGACAGAGGGCCTGAGTCAGATCTCGGTGGACGGGTTACTCCGCCACAAGGCTGACGGATATCCTGTCCGCCGAAATATAATTCCAATAGGATATAATGGGATTTATATTTCGGCAGACAGGATATCCCTCACCGTTGTGATGGAGTCACCCATCCGCTGAGATCTAAATTAGGCTCAGAGTCTCCTGTATGGCAGTTTCCCTCCCCCTGTGGTGTGTGCAGCTCCCCTTCTCCTGTAGTGCAGCTGATTTCCCGTGTGTTCTTGCAGATGCCCTACAGGCGGCGCCATTCTTGTTGCGATGCAGCTCACCACCTGGAGTGCAGCTCCTCTCCTCCCGGGGTTTAGTCTCCCTCCCCTAAGGCACATCTGCTCACAGTATGGAGCATGCAGCACACCCACAAGGATGAAGTTCTGCCTAAGGATCTCTTCACCTCCTGTGGTTGAAGCTCACTCCCTTTGGATTTCGGGTCTCCACCTCCTGAAATGCGACTCCTCTCCTGGGTGTGTCCCTCTCCCTTCCTGGGGTTGGAGCTTCCTCCCTATGAGCACCTGCACCCTTTTCATCCTAAGGTGCATATGCTCCCCTTGGGGGCACCTGCTGCTCCCCTCTGTGGTGTTGCTCTACCTGGAGTCCAGCTCCCCTCTTTGGGCAACAAATCCACTCTTGGCTCAGTTCCCCTCCTACAGAGATACAGCTCCTTTACTGTCAGTTCTGCTCCAGGATGTGTCACTGTTCTCTCTCGGGGGAGGGCGGAGGCAGGATGCCACGCCCTGGAGGGTTTAGCTTTAGGCATCATATTGTGCACCTGCACACCTTGGGTGGCAAAGGCTCCCCTTCACCTGTCATGGGTGCATCTTCTCTTGGGGGTACAGCTCCTGTCCTCCTAAGGCGCAGCTCGGTTCCCTGGGTGTGGGTTAATTTTCGCCACAGCAGTGCAGCTCCTCTCCTCCTGGGGGTGGAGAGACCTCTCCTTCTAGGGTGGACGTGTGTAGATCCCATCCACAAAGTGCAATTGGTGGAAGCTCAGGCTCCGGCAAAGTCCTTACAGTAATCAAGGGCCTCAGAGAATTGAGCTAAAACGGCGGTCACTGCATCATTTTTAGGCTTGACTCATATGCGGGCCCAAGGAATTTATCAAAGGATTATGTGGATTGGTATATCTGGAGTCACTGCCTTGCATTAATCTGCGCCGGGAGGTTGTTACTTGAGAGGAGAATGGGTGTTCCCACGCATCCACCAATGCTTTTTCACACATTCCTAAATTTGCTAAAAGTAGTAAACCTGGAAATGCTTCAAAATTGTTTCCCTCCTAACAGAGGTGCAAGGAAGAGAAATGTCTTTATTTCTCCTTGCTGTTTCCTCTTTCTGCAGCACACTTAGAAAGAGGAAAGCACCTCTAAGAATTGTTTTTGTGGAGGAAGGTATCCCTTCCTGCACAAAAACAATCTTGCCTGCAATGCAGGCACCTTGCACTGTAGTGCAAGAGTGTCTGTGTTGGTGCTAGGCAGCACATAGTGCACCAGTGCAGTGAGAGAGCAGGAATGCGTCATATTTTGGTAAATATGCCAATCTCCATTTGACGCAGCACAGCGCACCAATTTGTCTTGCTGAGTTGCGCTGCTTCAAATATTGATAAATCTGGCCCAAGATGTGCACCATGGATTACATCCATCTCTTTTTATCATGATCTGCTACAAGAACTTGCTTCAGGCTATATAGCCCTTCAGCTGCCTAGGAGGGGCTCTAACCATGTCAGGATCCACCATGCTGCTTGCTCTTCTTCTTCTGGTGGTCTGTGGGGTGCTGAATTTGGTGACAGTGTTTGTTTACGTTGCTGTTGTACATTTGTGTCAGCCCAATAAAGTGTTGGGCTGTGATGTGACTGCTTGTGCTACTGAGTGGTCTTCATGGAACTTCCTGTTGGTCTTTGGTACTCTGCACACACCTTTTAAAAACAGGTGTTTCTTGCCATTGCTCACCCATCTATCATGGCTGTGATCATGGTGCCCTTTATCTTTACTACCATGAAGTGGTAGATGCACTTCTTGCCAAGTGGTAGATGCACATTTGTTTTGTTGTTGTTGGTGTGCAGGATCACTAAACATCCTAGTTGGACAGGTGATTCTGTTACGTGTTGTGAATCGGATGGCCTCATTCCTGATGCTAGAGGAGTGTTTTTGTTTTCTGGTGCTCGTGGAATACCCAATCACATTTCTCAGCACATCGAGAGTTCTTCTGAGGCAAGAATAGTCATCAAGTGTGGTGTAGCGCAGTGTACACACACATGGGCAGATTTACTAACAAGTCACTCAATGCAGCAAGACAACTAGCTGAGCTGCATTGTGTGACAAGGAGTGGGCACGAATGCACCATATCTACTTAGATATGGCACATTCCTGCTCTCTCCCTATGCTGGCACACTGTGTGCAGCCTTGCGCCAATGCAGGCACCCTTATACCATGGTGCAAGGCTGCCTGTATTACAGGCAAGATTGTGTTTGTGCAGGAAGGGCCTCCTTCCTGCACCAAAACAATGCTCTGAGGCTTTTCCTCTATCTACGTGTGCTGCAGAATTTCCACGTGTGCTGCAGAATGCACCACACATAAAAAGAGGAAAAAACAAGGAGAAATAAATATGTTTATCCATGTTGCGCATCTGTTGGGATGGCATAGCATTTTCATACATTCCCAGGTTTACTAATGTCAGTAACTCTGGGAATGCGCCAAAATCCATGGGTGGATACATGGGAACACCCATGCTCCACCCATGGAACACCTTCCCAGCGCAGAGTAAATCAAGGCAGCAACTTGCGCTGCCTTGCGTTACTGCAGATTTGCTATGCCACTCAGAGCCATGCAAGGTGACTTTGTGCAGCCTAGTTAATCTCACTGAAGCCCTTGCGTTCACTTTTGCCATCTTGCGTGACGCAATGGCAACACATGGGCTTCGTATATCTGGGCCACAGTTATAAAGGTTTTCATTAGTTGCGTCTCTTGCGCCACTTGAGGTATTCTCAGTGCTTCCTTGAGGGTGCACATGAACAGTTGCACTTCCCAAGTGGCATGGGGTCAGTAGGATGTGATGTCCGTGATCATAGACCATTGACAGATGATTCATTGCAAGACTTTAGTGGCAGTGGTGTGCCCTTGATGGTGAAGAACATATGTAGTGCAGGCACTTAATGCTTCCTTGCTTCTATGGATGATAGGAATTCACCAACTGGGCACAGAGAAAGGTCATCTATGATAATCACCATGACCAGGTGCAGAAAAACATGCAACTGTGATGCAAGGGAGCCGCGGAGCTTCACCTGGTGATGATGAGAACTGGTGGTTATGCGGCTTAGCTCCAGGTGCAACTGGCCACAATCTGGTCAATGAGGGCCTCCATGCTTGGGACAGCCCTTTATCTTTCAGCAGTGCTTTTGTTCAGCAATGCTTGGTGGTTCTCATGTGGCAGTGTGCCCATGGAGCACCTGGGTGTTTATGGTGCCAGAGTCCTGGTGCTTTGAGCAAGATTCCTCAGGCATGGGGGACACTTATAGTAGACTTGCGTTAGTGCCCTCAACCCATGCAATGCCCGTGGGTACCAAACTGTTCAATATTTCAGAAGCTCGTCCTGTGGGGATGTGGCTGTGCCTCAACAGCCAGTGGAGGGCAGTTGTCTTTAGCAGCTCCCTAGATCATTTATGGTATTCAGTGGCGGCTACCAATAAAAAAAATATGGTGGGGTGCGATGGCACCAAGCTCACCATAAATGCTGCCCTTCTTTCCGGTGTTCCATGAGAAGAATGGAAAGACTTCCTTCCTTCTCAGTGGAATGGGAATCCAACCAATCCTGGAGCTGCTCTCATCAGCGTAAGAGCAGCTCCAGGATTGCTGGGAGCAGGCTAACCCATCGCTCATTTTGAGGCTGGGGCCTGTGCCAGCAATACCCCGGCTGTTTCACTGCCGGGGGATTGCTGGGTCATCAGTGCGCATGTCGGGCTGGCTGTAGGTAGCCAGCCAGCCCACCAGACATGCGCACTGAAAGGGGCAGCAGTAATCCTGCCATAGCAGGATTCAGCCCCACCTCCTGCCTCACGCTCGCGCTGTACACAGAGTGAGCTGGTGCCAAAATAAAATGCCATTATTATGTCATTTTATTTATGTGTGTTTGCCTGCTGCGCCCGCTGCGGGGGCGGGGGGGGGGGTGACACTCCTCTGCTCTTTTGGAGGAGCTGCCGTTGACTCTATTATTTTCCTTCATTCACAAACTCATTTATTAGACTTTTTGTGCATATAAACAAAACACTCCATATTTAAAATATAATGCAAATGATGGTACACGTTACAAATAAGAATAAAAACATCAAACAAGTGTATCATATTCATATATTTATAATTAATATCAAATCATTGAAAATCGGTATCAAGACAAGCTTTTCATGTAAACACTAAAAACAAGGCGAACTCAAAGGCAAGTTCCAATGGAAATCACAAAGTTGACAGAACAGCACGAGGACTCTTTACAACGAGTAGGTGTTTCAGATCTTTTATCCTAATGGACTTGTGTGGTGGCCTGAGAAGCATTGAATTTACTAATTCATCATCTCTGTTGTCCTTTTTGTGAAGTGCATGCAATAGTGCAGAGTTGCTATGGTGGTCTAAGAGGCATGCATCACATTCTTCTTGCACTGTGGGTGGTTAGTGGTCTCTAGAGAAAAGGACTGGTGACATAAAAGTTATGACTTGTTGCAGTTGCAGCATCAACCGCTTGATTATTGCTAGTGACTTGGATGCATGGATGCCTTCTTACTGGATGCATTCTTGCTGGATGCATGGATTCATTCTTGCTGCCACCACAGATGCGTGAATGCATTCTTGCTGGTGCCATGGATGCGTGGATGCATTCATGCTGTTGCAGTGGATGCATTCTTCCTTGATGCATTCTTGCTGCCACAATAAATGTGTGAATGCATTCTTGCTGGTGCCATGGATGCATGGATACATTCTTGCTGGATGCATGGATTCATTCTTGCTGCCACAATGGATGCGTGGATACATTCTTGCTGTTGCAGTGGATGCATTCTTGCTGGATGCATTCTTGCTGCCACCATAGATGCATGAATACATTCTTGCTGGTGTCATGGATGCATAGATGCATTCTTGCTGGATGCATGGATTCATTCTTGCTGCCACCACGAATGCGTGAATGCATTCTTGCTGGTACCGTGGATGCGTGGATGCATTCTTGCTGGTGCCATGGATACATGGATGCATTCTTGCTGGTGTCATGGATGCATGGATGCATTCTTGCTGGATGCATGGATTCATTCTTGCTGCCGCAATGGATGCATGGATGCATTCTTGCTACTGCCATGGATGCATTCTTGCTGGTGCCATAGATGCACGGATGCATTCTTGCTGGATGCATGGAGGTATTCTTGCTGGATGCATGGATGCACTCTTGCTGCCACCACAGATGCATGGATGCATTTTTGCTGGTGCAGTGGATGCGTGGATGCATTCTTACTGGTGCCATGGATGCATTCGTGCTGGATGCATTCGTGCTGCCACCATAAATGCATGAATGAATTCTTACTGGTGCCATGGATGCTTTCTTGCAGCCCCGTGGATGCATGGATGCATTCTTGCTTGATGCATGGATTCATTCTTGCTGCTGCAATGGTGGCATGGATGCATTCTTGCTAGTTCTATGAATAAGCGTATGCATTCTTGCTAGTGCCATGGATGTGTGGATGCATTCTTTCTAGTGCCATGAATGCATTCTTGCTGGTGCCATGGATGCATGGATGCATTATTGCTGGGTGCATGGATTCATTCTTGCTGCCGCAATGGATGTGTTCTCGCTAGTGCCATGGATGCATTCTTGCTGCTGCCATGAATGCATGGATGCATTCTTGCTAGTTCCATGGATGCATTCTTGCTGCTGCCATGGATGCATGGCTGCATTCTTGCTTGATGCATGGATTCATTGTTGCTGCTGCAATGGTAGCGTGGGTGCATTCTTGCGAGTTCTATGGATGTGTGGATGCATTCTTGCTAGTGCCATAGATGCATGGATGCATTCTTTCTAGTGTCATGAATGCATTCTTGCTGGTGCCATGGATGCATGGATGCATTCTTGCTGGGTGCATGGATTCATTCTTGCTGCCGCAATAGATGCATTCTTGCTAGTGCCATGGATGCTTGAATGCATGGATGCATTCTTGCTAGTGCCATGGATGCATTCTTGCTGCCGCCTTGGATGCATTCTTGCTGCCGCCATGGGTGCATGGATGCCTTCTTGCTTGATGCATGGATTCATTCTTGCTGCCGCAATGGATGCATTCTTGCTGGTGCCATGGATGGATGAATGCATTCTTGCTGATGACATGGCTGACCACACATAAAGTTTAGCTGTTGGACATCTGTGATATGCAGGAAGTGATGCCCCACCCAACACAATGGCTAGTGTTTTTCATTCTTTTTGGGAATATTGTTGATCCATGAAAGTCAGCCCCATGCCTGTCTGATGTCTAAATATGGATGTCATCATACCCAACTGGGCTGGCCTTAATTGTAATACCTTCACACTTTGCAGAACACAATAGTCCTGCTTAGTGTGTTCTATAAGAGAGTGCTGACACAGGGCCAGTTACACGTTGATGTACAACTGTTTGCAGTCCAGATGCCTTCTACTTCAACAATTCCCATAGTGCCTGTGTGGTTGTTGGTCAATTCCAGGTGAATATGCGACAGTAATCTACAAGGCCTAAAACAGTATCATATTTTTGAGCGCTCAGTCTGTCACTTTGGTAAGGCCTGGGAAGATGCAGTTGGAGAAGAAGGGTATCAGAAGACTGGATGTGTCGCATCAGAAATCGATATGAGGCCAGTCTCCCATAGGCATCTCAGCAGTACCAATACTCCAGAATATCATCACAGACGTAAATCACACCTAGCAGTCCAACCAGCTTTCTTGCAGTGTTTTGGAACTCTACAGCAGTGAACCACATAACATATCATGTGTATTTGTAAAGCGCACGTTCACCCAAGGGTATCTTGGCACTGAATAACAGATGTTTATTGTTATCCAACTCAGTGGTATTCATTTTATCGACCTCAGAAGGATGAAAAGCTGAGTGGGCCCACCGAGATTTGAACCTGTGACCATGAGGTCAAACACAGGTCCCTACAGTGGACACATTAGTCCATTAAGCCACCAGATCCACATGCAAAAACATCGTTTTTAGGTTGAGCCTGTGCCAGCGCGCAAGCGTTGCTCTGGCAATCTGTTGTAGGTACAGTATGGAGAAGAAGCCCCGCCCACATTTTTCATTGGCTTGTGTCTTTGCCCTTCATAAATGCTGGTGTCTGATTCCTTAATAGGCTTGTTAGTCTCTCCTTAGTCGTCATTTGTATCCTCCCATGGCTACTGGCCCCTTAACTTGGTTGTTACACGCTATGTGTACTTTTTTTTTAGTTTCCTGTTGTGTTTTGCTTTGTTCCTGCCCCCCTCCCATTGTCTGTGTTCTCCATCGTCCCACCCTCTCCCGTTGTCCGCGTTCCATTTGTTCCTGCCCCCTCCCGTTGTCTGTGTTCTCCATGCACCCGCCCCCCTCCCGTTGTCCGAGTTCCCTTTGTTTCCGCCCCCCTCTCGTTGTCCGTTTTCTCCAACCTCCTGCCCCCCTCTGTGCGCTTGAATGTGAGGATACCTCCCCGCCCACACTTTTAATAGTATCCTGTTGGGTTATGACGGCAGCAACGCAGCTCAGAACGGCGCTGCTTCTGTCTGCTGAAGCTGAGCCTGGCCCTGGACAGGTTCGCCCTCTCCTTCAGTGGGTAGTGCATTTGTCCGAGCTGTCCAATAGGCAGACCTCCGAAGACTTCCATAGAGCAGGGGACACACTATCCCGAGGGGGTGCCAAATCATTTTCCAAAAGCACAATATTAAAGGTGCGGCTCAATGTAGATACTTAGAACATTGAAATAGTACACGCACACTTTGCGTCTCAATTTAGAACCAGCACGTTTTACAAAAAAGTGCAGTCACAAAAAAGGGCATCTACAACCATTTAGCCAGTTCTTATGAACAGCTCTAGTAGCGAGAAATTCAGTGTAATGTTCGCACGGATCTTATTTCAACAGCACTCCGTTAACTGGCAACGGAACTGGGGCGATAACTTCCGGTATAATTTCTTCCAGAGCGAATGTTACGTTTTCCAACTACCTGCCAGTCTTGAGAAACAAGCTCTCCCATTTGCTTTCCCTGCCGTCGGTGTTCAAAGCTGCTCAGATCAGGAAGCGAGGCAGAATCACACGCTCAGATCTTTTAAAGATTTTAGACTGCAGGAGGCTAGGTAGGTGCCGATTTTGAGACTCTGGATCTGGCAGGGTGCCAACGGTTTCAGTTTTTAGCCAAATATTTGTAATCCCACATTTAGATTTCTTTTTGCCTACAAAAATAACACTTTAAAATAATATGATAAAGGGCAGTCTCGTTTTATGGGACATAATATCTGAAACTACAGGAATTGTTTATGTGTGCGTGCTCAGTAACAGTGCTGCGCTGCTGTAACTCTTGGGGAATCTGTTTTCGGAGGAGAGATGTGGTTTTTAGGTCGAGCCTGAGCCAGTGCACAAGCGCTGCTCTGGCGATCTGTTGTAGGTAGAGTACGGAGGAGAAGCCCCGCCCACATTTTTCATTGGCTTGTGTCTTTGCCCTTCATAAATGCTAGTGTCTGATTCCTTAAAAGGCTTGTTAGTCCCTCCTTAGTCGTCATTTGTATCCTCCCATGTCTACTGGCCCCTTTACTTGGTTTTTACACGCTACGTATACTTTTGTTTTAGTTTCCTGTTGTGCTTTACTTTGTTCCCGCCCCCCTCCCGTTGTCCGTGTTCTCCATTCTCCCGCCCCCTCCCGTTGTCCGCAATCCATTTGTTTCCGCCCCCTCTCGTTGTCTGTTTTCTCCATCCTCCTGCCCCTCTCCGTGCGCTTGAATGTGAGGATATGTCCCCGCCCACACTTGAGGCCGCCTCCAGTCAGACATGGCAGCGCCCATCGCAAGTAGGTTACTGTGTGCTTTCCTGCGCCGTCTGCCTAAACCCCAGCCTGCTCTTCTGCTGGGGTTGCGGCCAGGAGCCTGCGGAGCCCGTGATTTTAGCGTGTACCCTTGCAAGCGCAGGTAAGTGCCGATGTGAGCGGGAAGCGGCGTGTTGCGCAGGCGCAGTGAAAGCCGGTAAATGTGTAGGTCTGACTGTGACCGGCCAGCGAGTCTGTCTTAAGGAAAAATGACACAACAGTCCAAGCCATCTGAACGCTCCGATGGCCCTGTATCTGCATACCCTATGGCTCCCGGCAAATCCTTGTGCCTAAGATTGGCCTGTATTTTCTCGACTCTCAAAAATAAGTGGTACTCCATTGACTGAAAGGGCAAAGTTTGTGACCTTCATCAATAAAGCTGATCCTTATGTAGCAGACCTGCCATGGAGTGAACAGCAGAAACTGAAAGCGGAGCATAGGCGAGCAGGTGAAGGCAGAACGTCAGCGGGTTGCATAGCAGGGCCTGTTTCGGTGCTTTTCCTTGTCGGTGGTTGTGTACGTGTGGGCGAAGATTTTTGTCATATTGTGGGCATCGACACAATAATTAAACCAGCCCTGATATACTGTTGTAATTATTGACTGTGGCATGATGATATAAAATCTGGCTCTGGCATAATGGTAATTCTTGGCAGTAGTTTGAGAGCCTCTATGGCATACTGTACTCATCCATGGTTTAAAGCTTACCTTGTTTACATTTCCTGCTGTTTCTTCTGTGAGGTGCGCATTTTAGAACAGCTGTGTTTTAGCTATGTGTCAAATACCTCTCGCAATCATAGAAGGCGAGGGGCTCTGATGGCTGCTTTCTCTCTTGGAGGATGTTAGACCTTTCATTCTTACTCTTTCACATCTGAGACCAGAGACAGAGACTTGCATCAGTGTGGAATTACAGCCTCACTCCTCACTCCCCTGCCAAGGAGAACCATGCAACAAAAAAACACATGCCCCATCTGTTTATTCTTGAAGCTGAAATGCCATGAGCACTGAGCCAGTTTCTGCCGAAACATTTTCAATTCTGAACGGGTTGGCTAAACAAGAACTTGTCTCTCTGAAACAATCACTTCTTCCCAATCCGAATCCTTACACACAACCTTGTTCCCTCTTCCACTTACAAAGCCAAGCTGAAGCTGCTACAGTGGCAAATAGTGAGAGGGCCTGGGTGTGTGTTGCCAGTGCCAGTGAGATCTGTAACTTGATCTCCAGGAGAATGCATGTCATCTTTTGAAATTGCACCTCCAGCAGGAGTCCATGTGGCTCAGATTTAAAGTCATGACTTCATCCACCTCAACACCATTACTTCTAAAGACAACAAGCATTCGACTACATATACTTAAACACAAAGCCACGCAATTCCACAACACACAAATGCACACCACATAATTCCACTACACAAACTATTTCAACATCTCATAACCCTGCACCACACAATTCAACACTACATCATTCCACTAAATGCCACATAATGACAATTCAACTCCACGAATTTCCACTCCTCTCCATGCCACACAATTCCACTTCACATAATACCACTCCATGCAACATAATTACATTGCACTCCATGCAGAACAATTCAACTCCAAATAATTCCACTACATATATTTAGACTCAAAACTACATAATTACACTTCATACCACATATTTACACTCCACATATATCCACTCAGCCCCAAAACACATATTTACACTCAACAGAATTTAACTCCGCAACGTGAGCGATATTTACACGCCACATATTTTTACACCATGCAAAACAATCCCACACAATGCCACACCACACCATTCAACACCACACAATTCCATATTGCACAACGTAATGTACTCCACTCCATGACACATAAGTACACTCCACATAAAGACTGAAGGAGAAGGGGACAAGCGCCCCTTGCTCCCGTTTTTTAGGTCTCGCCTAGGCAGCGCATGAGCCAACTTGAGCCATATTTACACTCCACATAATTTCACACCATGCAACACAATTCTACACAGTTCAACACCACACAATTCCATACCACACAACATAATGCATTCCACTCCATACCACATAGTTAGACTCCACATACATCTACTCCATGCCACATAACACTCCACATAAATACACCACACCATGGCACATAATTACACTCTACATATTTTCACTCCATGCCACACAACTTCACACAACACAACGTCACACGATTACATTTCACTGCAGAAAATTCCACTCCACAACACACAATTCCACTACACACCACACACATCCAATCCACACCACACAATTCCACATCATGCCACATAATTCAGCACTGCACCACATAATTTAACACAATACATGCCTATCCACAACACACAATACCACTACACATAAGTCCACTACACTTAATACCACATAATTACTATCCACAAAATTCCATTGCACACACTCATCCAGCATTGCTTATATTGGTTCACTTCAGGTCTTTCAGCACAGTTTCTTTACCATAACTTTTCAAATAATACAAACCGCAAACACACTCTCTCCTCTTCTTTCAGTGTCTTCTTTGTACACAAGCGCAATCTCTTTATGCGTCTAACCTTCTCTCCCCTTGGGGGCGTGGCCAAAACTCCAAGCATGGCGGACGTGTGAGCTCGGAGCTCTATCCCGGCCTGCTCAGAATCCTGGCATTACTGCGGTACACCCTGCCATAGCGATGCTGCAAACAACCCCCCCCCCGACAGCCTACATCGGGGGGGACACAGCGGTGGTCAGCTATCGCCGCGGAGCAGCTCCGAAGACCGTAGTCAGAGCGGACGCACTGAGTGCGCGGCCGAGACCTAGAACGCACTGGACCCGGGGGCCGGAGACTCGCCCTGGCGATAACATTTCCTGAGTTCCCTGCCTGATTAGCCCGATCGGCCAGCCTTGTGACTCCCTGGGAAAGGAGATCTACGCCAAGAAGCTCCAGCAGAGCGGGGACTTGAACACCTCTGGTGCCGCTCTGCAGTAGTCGGATACGAGGGGTGGCAGGCTGGGCCAAGGGCGCCCGCCCGGCAGAGACACCCAAGTAAGAGGAACTCCGGCGTGGGAAGGAGACTGCGGGAGGAGCCGGCAGCCTGGGGATCGTGCCCTGCCTCCTGAACTGTGTCGCATATTGAATTCTGTCATAGGTTGGGACAGATACCAGAGGACCATGGGGTGCAGCTTGGTGGCGGGGCCTGACTACTGCCTTGTGTTTCCGCTGGCCGCGGTGGGTGCTCACGGCCCCTGATCAACAGCCAAGGGGCGGAGGCACGCTCCCTGCTTGGTGATGCCTGCTGCGCACGACCTGAGACGGCGGCGGGGGTCTGCGAACCTGCTGACGCGGCATCGGGCAGCAGACAACGGAGCCCCTGTAGGGGTTACCGGGCTGTATACAGAGAAGGGGCCTGACGGCGGCCGGGTGAATCCGGGGCCCCGGCCGCCGTCACAAGGCGAGGTGGCGCTGGAACTGTTAAACCGACATAGCCACACAGTGCCAGCCAGACCTTGGGTCTAGAAACTGTCTATGAAACAGCTGTGGTAGCCGGGGAGTGAAGACGAATCAGGATTCCAGGATTGAGGAGGCGGTGGCGTTAGATTGTGGAGAGTGGACTGTATGGCGAGCTGCACTGGAGGTGAGCCTGGACCTCCCTGAAATAGGTGGTGGGGTGTGATCAAACGTCAGTGGACACATAAACCCTACTGGGTTAACCTCGCTGAGGCCAGCGAGATGACTCTTCCCCTTCTGGAATGCGCATGGGAACAGGTGGTAGATGGTGAAGACCGGCCCTTGGCCCTGGGACCCATGCAGAGTCGGAGACGTCACTGGGGCTGAAGAGGCCTGACTGAACCCCAAAGGGTGGTGTGACGGAGCATAACACTTACGAGGTAATCGGTTGCGAGAGCCGTCAACAATCTCCCCCTAAACAAACAACGTTACTGAGGGTTGAACCCATGAGTGAATCGCACTGGGAGTGGAGAACAGCCTACTCTGAAGTAGCCTGGGCGCGAAGTTGGCAGTCACTGAAGCCTAGTCAAAGCCTGGGGGAGACCCTTCTGCCGTCGCTCTGGTCACGAGATTCGCCTCATAGGGGGCTTACCAGAGGACAGGATGCCTAAGCTGAAGCAGAAGTCAGGGGGCACCCAGCCCACCACCTGGGAACCCTCGCCCGTGACACACGAGAGGGGAGTTGGGGAGCCCGCCGGAGGTGATGACTCTCTCCACTCACACCTGGACAGAGTGTTGGCGGCCATCGCAGACACCAAAAACTCCTTGCAACAAGACATTGGGGCGGTCTCGGTAGGTCTGGGACTGCTCCAAGTGGAATATCGGAAGCTGGTGGACAGGGTCCGGGAAACAGAATCCGCAATTACTGAGCTCCAGCCGGAACACAGATCACATACAGCCAAGATCGACGACCTCTCCACCAGGGTGGCAATCCTTGAACAGCGGGTGGAAGACGCAGAAGGCCGCAATTGTAGGAATAATATCAGACTAATAGGGATACCCGAGCGGGCGGAAGGTTCCAACATGGTGAAATTTCTGGAGAGCTGGCTGCGTTCTGTTGTGGCCCCGGAACTCCTGTCTCAGTTTTTCGCTTTGTATAGGGCGCATAGAGTGTCGGGTCGGCCGCCTGACCCGGGGGGCCCTCCCCGACCGGTGATTGCAAGTCTTCTCCATTTTAGAGACAGAGACACGCTCCTCCAACATTCCCGCACACATGGCCCGTACATGATAAAAATAGCAAGGTGTCAATATTCCCGGACTTTACTGCTAAGGTGCAGGCTCAGCGGGCATCCTTTCTTGAAGCCAAAAGAACTCTGAGTGAAGAAGGAATAGAGTACTCCCTAATATTCCCGGCCAAGTTGAAAATCATGCTTGATGGCACCTCGCATTTTTGCGACACCCCGGAGGAGGTCTGGAATTGGTTGGAAGCATACAAGAAGGACGTGCCATTACCTAAGAGACCACTGCGTACAGAATCGGGGCTACCGCCACGCAGATGAAGACCTAAGCACAGCCGTAGAGCAACCCAAGCGCATAAACCCTCAACTTCGCAGACCCACCAAGATAGACAGGCCGCGCTGCAGGCCGTAGCACAAATTCTTTCACCCATGCACCAGGGTAAAGCATCGGGAACATCAGCTGCATCAGCTGATGCATCGGCTGAATCTGGGGACTCCCTTGAAACTGACCCCCCGCTGCCGAAGCTCACTCTGCGATCGGCCTATGACATCGCCTAGCTGTAGTAGATCTCTGGGATGCTCTCTGCACTGGCACATATCTTATACCCCCCCGAGAATCCACGTAACAGAAGAAGGACTGCTTTTAGACCTGGCAATGGGGGTACTTCCGTTTATGGACATGGACTAGAGACTGGGCACTGCCATTTGAGGACATTGTCATGTAGTGGGGTCGGGATGTGGCGCCTTTGCTACACCTGAACTCTGCATCCACCCCACCACACCAGAAGGTACCGCCACTGGAGTTGGAGGCGGCGTTCTGACAGAAGTGAAGTTTTATTGCAGGTTTGGGCAGCTGACCGTTGTCATTCCGCTCACGGGATGGGGAGTTATACAGTTGGGTTGTTGTTCTAAATCATGGGGTCCACTGCAAACACTGATGGGGGGGGCGCTGGGGTGGGGGAGGTAGGGGATTGTCTTGAGTTATGGCCGGGAACCTTAGCCATGCTGAGGAGTTTAAGCTCCTGACTTGGAATATTTGAGGTATGAGTTCTCCTTCGAAGCGGTACAGCATCCTTAATTATATAAAGCGCAGAGGCGTGCACATTGTGATGCTGCAGAAGACCCACCTTACGGAAGTGGAGGTTACTCGGCTACAGCACAGGTGGTGGGGGCAACTGTTTGCAACTATGTTTACAGCATATGGAAGGGGAGTGCTTGTGTGGGTCAGGCCTGAGGTCCCGTTTCAGGCTTCTCGTAAAATAATTGACCCTGACGGGAGATATGTGTTTGTAAAAGGCAAATTAAAGGGTAAAGAGGTGACGTTGGGGAGTGTCAATGCACCAAATCAAGATCAGGTTTCCTTCCTCACACGACTTTCTAAACCTCTGGCGGGGGTGGCAGAGGGAGATTTGATTTTGGGGGGAGATTTCAACTGTGCAAGTGATTTGGATTTGGACAGATCCACTCCCCCGTTGAGGGGCACAGTAGCGGCCATAACAGCTAAGGGCCTGAAGAGTTGGGTCACGGGGTGGGAGTTGTTAGATGTTTGGAGAGTGCACAACATTCAGAAGAGGGAATACTCCTACTACTCCTCCCTTTTAGACCTACACACTAGATTGGATATGTTTCTCTGCTCGGACAGGCTGGCCTCGATGCTGGCCAAGGCGGAATATTTGGGGAGATCCATTTCCGACCATAGCCCCCTACTGCTGCTGTTTGCCCCCACTCCCCGAAAGGGCCTCCATACCGCTGTGGCGCCTGGACCCCAATCTACTGGACGGTGACAGCTTTAGACAAACGCTCTCTGAGGCTATAATAACATGCTTTGAGAAGAACCAGGGGACGGCTAGCTCCCTTCTAGTGGAGTGGGACACCTTTAAGGTGGTGGTCAGGGGGCAATGCATGGGACAGACGGTGGGAGCCAGGAAGGAAATCAATTGCGAACTCGAATCTCTGGAAGCCCAGATATTGCTATTAGATAGGGAGACTGGGGGAGGGGTTGACAGCCAGAGACATCTGGCAGAGGTGAAGAGTGTTTACAATTCCGCATGGGATAGGTTAAGGATGCTGGATACCCGGGCTTACCATGAATGGCAGCATGTGGAAGGTGGCAGAGCGGGGAGGTTACTGGCGTGGTTGATTAGGCCGGAAGGCAGAGGGGCCCGATTCCCAACATATTGGATCCTACTGGACAAGTGATCTACTCCCCGAAAGGAATCAACGATACATTTAAGGAGTACTATGAGCGGCTGTATGGGACACCCAGGAAAGTACAGAGGGGCAGGACAGTTGCATACCTGGAGGGGTTGGGATTGCGGACACTAGATCACACCACTTGGAAGACTTTGGCACCACCAGTCGCCTCGCAAGAAATTAGAACTGCCATTAAAGAAATGGCGCAGGGTAAGACGCCGGGCCAGATGGCCTTCCGGTCGAATTTTATTATGCCTTTGTGGATATATTGGCCCCGAGACTAGAGCAAATGTACGCTGCAGCGTTCGGAGAGGAACAGTTTCCGTCATCGGTCAGGGAGGCGCTGGTGATCCCTTTGCCAAAAACTAAAAAGGAATTAGTGGGCGCAATGGACTTTAGGCCATTGTCAATGTTAAACCTTGACTTTAAATTACTTAGCAAGGTTCTCGCAGCCCGGCTCCTGCCCCAGATGCAGAGATTGGTCCACACTGACCAAAATGGGTTTATCCCCTCACGTTCAACATCAAATAATTTGAGGAGGTTGTACCACGTGTTATTCCATGGAGACCTCGGGCTGTTCCCTGATGCAGTAGTGATGGCGGTAGACCTGGAAAAGGCCTTTGACTCCTTGAGGTGGGACTTCCTCTTAGCGGTGATGAGGCGGATGGGGTTGGGAGAAGAATGGCTGAAATGGGTCCGTCTTTTTTACACGAGCCCTAGGGCTAGAGTGCGCACGGGTGGCACAGTGTCTGCCCAATACACTATACACAGAGGAACACATCAGGGGTGCCCTCTGTCGCCGCTGCTTTTTGCCCTGGCGATGGAGCCATTGGCGGAACAACTTAGGCAGGAGAGTAGGAACATCGGAATATTGCTTGATGGGACTGTGCATATCGTCTCGCTATACGCAGACAATATCTTGGTTTATATACGAAACGGATCTCACGGGATCCCAATGGTGCTACGTATGCTGGAGGAATTCGCTGAATTATTGGGACTGTGCGTCAACACCAAAAAAAGTGTCGGTCTGCATTGGAAAATCGAAAACTCTAAAGAAATTCTTGCACCACTTGCCGGAGGATAGCCGCAGGACAGTAGTTCATGCCACGGTGACATCTCAGCTGGACTATGCCAATAGTCTGTACCTGGGATTACCCAGTTACCTGATTCACAGACTGCAGATGATTCAGAATGCGGTTGCTAGACTCATTCGTACAGTGCCTTTCCGCCATCACATCGCCCCTCACATCAGGTTCCTCCACTGGCGCCCGATAGCAAAACGTATTGAATTCAAATCCCTGATATTAGCTTTTCGGGCCAAGCATAACATAGGACCTAGATAACTTAGAAATAGGCTCCGCCCATACCAATCTTCCCGAACACTGAGATCCAACTCCCAGTTTTTATTCTGCGTTCCCCGCTTTGCAAAAGCCAGAAAGGGAGGAAGGTCCTTCACAGTCAGGACCGCCATGCTATGGAATGGACAACCACTACATTTACGCTTGTCGGACTCTGAACCCGAGTTCGGTAAGAACTTGAAGACGTGGCTCTTCGGTCAAGGCTAGTTGCGAGGCCCAGTCTGCTCACCTGACTTTCCGCACAGCGCCGGGACACCTCTGTTTGAGGTAGCTGTTTGCGCTAAATAAATAACACTATTATTATTATTATTATTATATTTCCGCTGAGACCTGACCTCAGCAGGCCATTGGACCTCCCGTTGGACCTAGAGTGGACCCCGGGCTCTTTTAAGTATCTGGGAATACAGGTATACCATTGGCAACCGGATCTGCTGGAGGGGAACCTGGGAGGAGCCTTGAGAGCCCTGCAGTCGAATGTGACCTTCTGGCGCTCGCTTAAACTACCAGTTATGGCAAGAGTGGCGTTAACTAAGATGGTGGCGCTACCGAGGCTTTTATATTTCTTTGTTAACCTGCCAGTAGTGATTCTGAAGAGTTGGTTTAAGATCTTGGACACACTGTTGAGGGATCTAGTATGGGACGGCGGACGTAACAGGGTATCTCTGCGAACCCTAAGAATGCCATTAATGGGGGGGGGCTGGGTGCTCCCGATTTTGAGGCCTATTATCTGGCGGCGCAGCTCCAGTGGCTGGCCAGATGGCTAGATGGACGGGGTTGGAGACGTTAACGTTGCCGGCTCATACCGCCCGGGGAACACTGCTTGCCAGGATGCTTAATCCTTGCCAGAAGATCAAACGTATGGGTGTACTTCTTAAGGTGGCAGTGACGTGTTGTGACAGATGTATAAAGCGGGCTCCAGATGTACCGCTGTACGAACCAAACCTACCACTTACAGGGATACCGCAGATGGGAATGGGCCCTCCTCTTACACGGAATCAGCTGCGGGGCTGGGAAAAGGCAGGAGTCTGTCTGTCGGAGATTGTTATCAGGATGGGATGCTGCTTCCAATGGATGATTTTTTGGAATACCATGACCTATCCCCGGCACAGTTCTTAAATTACCATTAGGTACAGGGGGCACTGGCTGCATTATGGGGCGGCGAGAAGAGAGACCCTGCCACCCACGCAGCCCTCCAAGCAATGGTGACGTTGGGGTCTGCAGGATATCTGGTGAAATGGCTATATCTGGCAATAACTGAGATGTCACGGCTGCCTTTCCCCCAAATACAGGAGAGGTGGGAAGGCACACTGGGTAGACAACTGACTGAGAAGGAATGGAAAAAGGCCCTGGGCAGCCCAAAGAAGGTCTCGAGGAATGCGGCCTTTAAAAAGCTGCATCATCACGCCTAAACCACTCTTGAACACTGATAATGTGCTGTTTAGCATTCGGCTATCACCTAATCAAACCTTCTCAGGTACCCTCACTTATAGACCCCCAGGGCCCTGTCACACCTTCCTAGAAAGTTTCCCCGACATGCTGACAGAGAGCATCATGTCAAAAAGCTCTATAACCATTCTAGGCGACCTCAACATCCACCTAGACAAAAAGGATGATCCTATTACCTCTAGATTCATCCAAGACATGGATGCTATGCAGTTGAGTTTAAAGGTACAAGTAGCAACACACAAAAAAGGACACATTTTAGATGCGATATTCACTAACAATCCCATACTCACAGTAGCCTCCCCCTCGCCACTGCCCTGGACAGACCATTTCTTTATCCCTTTCTCCTTAAGCAATACACACCCCCAGAATACAAGACACGTCTCCTCTAATCTGAGCAGGAAATGGACAAGAACCATTCCAGAAAAACTAATAGAAACCCTAAAAGAAGGTACTCCTAAGATAGTTGGGGAAGTAGAGAGCGCCGACAGGAGGTGGGACAACTGGCTCACTAAAGCGGCAGAACAGAGGGAACAAAAAGGGAGAACTAGATCTAACCGCCCTCGAAAGGGACCAGCATGGTTCAACAGCCACCTGGCAGCTTTAAAGAAAGCCTGTAAAAAAACAGAAAGGAAATGGAGGAGGTCCTACGACAATTCACTAAAGAAACAATACAAAACAGAGATCAGACTTTATCATAATGAAATTAAAATCGCTCAAGCCAAGCACCTGCAGGAGAAAATTGAGGCAGCCACTAACTCCTCAAGAGAACTTTTCAAAATTGTAAAATCCCTCACAACATTAGCACCGGAGGCTCCTACGATACCCCCATCTATAGAAAGATGTAACGAACTAGCTATCTACTTTAAAAATAAGATTGACACCATCTACAATTCCATGTCAGAGAATGTTCACATCCGAAACCTGCAGGGTAACTCAGCGGACACGGAGACCTGGGGGAAACCCACCCTTGAGGCCTTCCCTGAATTGGATCTAGAAATTACATCCAAGATCCTACAAGGAATAAAATCTGGCTCCCCTCTGGATCCCATTCCCCCCCACATACTGGTACAGGCGGGGAACACAGTCATAACACCTGCTACAACACTACTTAACCTCTCCCTCAGCCAGGGTACAGTACCAAAAACCTGGAAACACGCCATAGTACGTCCGTTAATTAAAAAATCACATCTAGATCCAACAGACCTGGCGAACTTTCACCCTATTTCACTCCTCCCCACGCTAGGCTAGGTAAGATAGCCGAAAAACATGTAAACTCCTCACTGTCCCAGTTTCTAGAGGAGAATGCGATCCTCCATCCGACCCAAATGGGTTTCAGACCAGCACATAGTACCGAATCCGCCCTACTGCTGGTAACAGAAAAATTGAAGGGCATTCTAGACCTTGGGGGTGAGGCCGCTGTCCTTCTGCTAGACCTGAGCGCAGCGTTCGATACTGTGGACCATGCAACGCTCGCAACCAGGCTTGAAAGGGCAGGGATTCAAGGTCAGGCCCTAAATTGGATAGTATCATTTCTGAATGACCGGTCCTTCCAAACCACCAAAG
Source organism: Calotriton arnoldi (assembly GCA_963921515.1). Lineage (NCBI taxonomy): Eukaryota > Metazoa > Chordata > Amphibia > Caudata > Salamandridae > Calotriton > Calotriton arnoldi. The sequence continues at coordinate 802,062 of CAWUFW010008422.1, read as the reverse complement.
GAGGATTTCTATCAGACAACTTCAAAGTCACATGTGGGGTTCCTCAGGGCTCTTCCCTGAGCCCCACACTGTTTAACCTGTATATGCAGCCGCTAGCTGACATTGTCCAGGAATTTGGGCTGTCAATAATTACCTACGCAGATGACACCCAATTGGTAATCTCTGTGGCAAAGGATGCCGAATCGAAAAACAACTCCGTAGCCCCGTGCATGGAAAAAATAGCCAGCTGGATGACCTACAGCAGGCTAAAACTTAATGGGGACAAGACAGAACTCATGTTTTTGGGCAACAAAATAAATCCACAAATTTCCTTGAACTGGCCAGAAGAACTAGGGCACCCACCAGGACATAAAAACTCCATAAAAAACCTGGGAGTATGGTTAGATCACAATCTCACAATGGAAACTCAAGCCAGCAAACTTGCTGCCACCTGTTTCGGAATCCTGAGGATGGTCCGAAAAATCATGGACTTCATCCCAGAGAAAGTGCAGAGAACCGTAGTTCAGGCACTGGTGGTGTCACGCCTGGACTATGGGAACATTCTCTTCCTGGGGTCACCTAAATACGTTCTCAACAGACTGCAGGTGGTACAAAACTCGGCAGTCAGACTTCTCCGAAAAATTCCTCGGCATGAATCCACCAAGTCAGCCCTGAAATCATTACACTGGCTGCCCGTGCATGCAAGGATTAAGTTTAAAGCGCTATGTATAGCACATAGGGTCCTAAAGGGAAAAGGCCCAACTTTACTGAAAACCTTGATCACTCCATACACACCAGACAGAACTCTGAGATCCTCCTCGGAACATCTTGCCACAACAACCAGAATAAGGAGATCCAGATGGGGGGGAAGATCCTTCTCACATCTGGCACCGAAATTATGGAACTCAATGCCATCAGAGCTAAGAGTGACCACTGAGGAACGAACTTTCAGAAAGAAACTAAAGACCTGGCTATTCCCAGGCTGAGAGTCATCCGCACTTACTCCTGTTCCGCAGCGCTGGGAGGCCCACGGGCAGCTATGCGCTCTACAAAACCCATAAACATAAACTGGTACAATTTAATATTCTGCACAGAACTTACCTCACACCGCATAAACTGAATGTTGTATACAGGAGAGATGACCAGACTTGTGCCAGGTGTCTAACGGTGGATGCCAACTTCGATCATATGGTGTGGTCCTGCCCAGACCTTCAGCGGTTTTGGACCACGATAGTGGAGACGGTAAATGGGGTCTTGGCTCGCACTATGAGGTGTTACCCGGAAGTGTGCTTACCGGGACTCTTCCTGAGGCCCAAATCCAAAAGGTTGGGACACAGATTTGTAGATCTGGCCTTCCTACTGGCCAAACGGAGAATAGCTCTTAGGTGGAGGGCAGCAAAGTGCCCACTAATAGCTGACTGGGAAAATGATGTTTCCTGTTGGGCCAGAGCAGAGGAGAGGGCATTGATTCGGGAAGACAAGGTCACCTTTGGCAGAACCATGGGCAGAAATTCTGGCAGAATCATGGGCAGAAATTCTGAGGGCATGGGATACACGTAACACAACTGATTTGGATTCGCAGACAGAAAACTCTGAACCGGAGACGACATGAGAGGCAGATGATAGTTTAGTGCAGGCTTAGCCACTGTTGGGTAATCGTGTGGCAGAGAAGCCACCTAGTGAGGACATGAACCAGGCACACTACAACGTAGGGACGCCCGGGGTGGCCCCTCTTCTTCTCCCCCCTCTTGTCCCCGCCACCTTCCTGGGGCCCTTCCTTCGCCCGTCCCCCCCTCACCGGAGACCCCCAGCCCACCAGGTGGGCTACCCCCATGAATGGGAGAGGTAATAAAGTGACCTACTCTGTAGACAGTGGACCCCTGGTGGACTTAGTTGCGTTTAAGTCTGGTTTGCTATCTATTGTTTCATAGATGCCTTAAGTTTTTTTCTCTTTCTTTTCTCCGTTCCTTTGTTTTATATAAAGATATGCATACAGACACATAAAGGGCATGTTTGTGCGAAGGTGATAATGCAGACAACAGACACAGCTACTCCCCACAGGACACCTTCACATAGCAAGAGCATAACATTAAAGTTGACAATCAATCAATCAATCAATCACAGAATTTGTAGAGCGCACTACTTACCCGCGAGGGTCTCAAGGCGCTGGGGAGAGGGAAGGGGGGGTGCTGCTACTGGTCGAACAGCCAGGTCTTGAGTAGCCTCCTGAAGGTCAGCAGGTCTTGGGTCTGTCGTAGGCTTAGTGGAAGGGTGTTCCAGGTCTTGGCGGCGAGGTGTGAGAAGGATCTGCCGCCGGTGGTTGTTCTTCGAATGCGAGGGACGGTGGCGAGGGAGAGGTCGGCGGAGCGGAGCTGGTGGTTGGGGACGTAGAAGAAGAGTCGTCTGTTGAGGTAGGCTGGGCCAGTTTTGTGGAGTGCCTTGTGTGCGTGGATGAGGAGTTTGAAGGTGATCCTCCTGTCGACGGGGAGCCAGTGCAGGTTCCTCAAGTGGGGGTGATGTGGCTGTGGCGTGGTACGTCGAGGATCAGGCGTGCGGAGGCGTTTTGTATGCGTTGCAGTCGCTTGATGAGCTTGGCCGGGGCTCCCGCGTAGAGGGCGTTCCCATAGTCAAGTCTGCTACTGACGAGGGCCTGGGTGACTGTTCTTCTTGTGTCTGTCGGGATCCACCTGTAGATCTTGCGAAGCATGCGGAGGGTGTTGAAGCAGGAGGAGGAGACTGCGTTGACTTGCTTGGCCATGGAGAGCGTTGAGTCGAGGATGACTCCCAGGTTGCGTGCGTGGTCGGTGGGTGTCGGGGCTGCTCCCAGCATCGTTGGCCACCAGGAGTCGTCCCAGGCTGAGGGGTTGGAGCCGAGGATGAGGACCTCCGTCTTGTCCGTGTTCAGCTTTAGTCGGCTGATCTTCATCCAATCGGCGACGGCCTTCATTCCTTCATGGAGATTGGCTTTGGCGGCGAGGGGGTCCTTGGTGAGGAGAGGATCAGTTGAGTGTCGTCGGCGTAGGAGATAATGTTGAGGTCGTGCTGTCTGGCGATGCGTGCGAGCGGGGCCATGTAGATGTTGAACAGTGTTGGGCTGAGGGAAGATCCCTGGGGTACGCCGCAGATGATCTCGGAGGCTTCGGATCGGAAAGGTGGGAGGCGGACTCTCTGGGTTCTGCCGTCGAGGAAGGAGGTGGTCCATTCCAGGGCCTTGTCTCGGATCCCTGCGTCGTGGAGGCGTGCGCGTAGAGTGCGGTGGCAGACAGTGTCGAAGGCGGCGGAGAGGTCCAGCAGGATGAGGGCTGCGGTCTCACCATTGTCCAGCAGGATCCTGATGTCGTCGGTGGCGGCGATGAGGGCAGTCTCAGTGCTGTGGTTGCTGCGGAACCCTGATTGGGATGGGTCCAGGATGCTGTTTTCTTCGAGGTATCGGGTTAGCTGTTTGTTGACGATCTTCTCGATGACCTTGGCTGGGAACGGAAGCAGGGAGATGGGCCGGAAGTTCTTGAGGTCTCTCGGGTCCGCCTTGGGTTTTTTGAGTAGGGCGTTGATCTCTGCGTGTTTCCAGCTCTCTGGGAAGGTCGCGGTCTCGAAGGAGAGATTGATGACGTTGCACAGGTGGGGTGCGATGGAGCTGCTGGCTTTGTTGAAGATGTGGTGCGGGAAAGGGTCTGACGGGGAGCCGGAGTGTATTGTGCTCATGGTCTTGATGGTGTCCTCGATGTTCACGCTGGCCCAGGCTGGCAGGGGGTCGTGGTCGATGGTGTGTGGCGGGTCTGGTGCATCGATCTTAGTTGGGGCTGTCTGGGTGTTGAAGCTGTCGTGGATGTCGGCGATCTTGCGGTGAAAGAAGGTGGCGAGGGAATTGCACAGGGTTTGCGACGGCGGGATGTCGTTGGTGTTGGAGCTGGGATTGGAGAGTTCCTTCACTATGTTGAAAAGCTCCTTGCTGTTGTGTGCGTTGTTGTCGAGGCGGTATTTGAAGGAGATTCTCTTGGCGGACCTGATGAGGTGGTGGTGGTTACGGATGGCGTCTTTGTGGGCTGTGTGGCTGTCCGGTGTCTTATCACTGTGCCATTTCTTCTCTAGTTTCCGGCAGGTACGCTTGGAAGCTAGGAGTTCCGAGGTGAACCAGCTGGCTCTTTTGGTGGTGTCACTGTAGGTGAGCTTTTTCAGCGGGGCGAGGGTGTTGGCACAAAAGGTTGTTACTGTTCGAGAAAATGTTAACTGAGGTGATTTGAATCCTGGAGATTGATTAGTGTATGCTTAATACTGAAGATTTACATAATTGACGTTGAATGTTTCCGAATTGCGTGGTATGTACCTGCTGTCGCTATGAAAATGCATAGATTGTACTGTAACAATTCTTATAAATGCCAATAAAGATATTTAAAAAAAAAAAACCTTCTCTCCCCTTCATCCTCTCTTTCTCACACGCTCTTTCTACTACTCTATCTAAAGTTCATTCAGCACTTCATATACAAACTACCTGTCCCTCTCAATCTTACTTTCTATCTATTTTATACAGCTCTCATCCCTATCTATTCACCATGCCACATATTTCCAATACACAAATACCCTACACACCACATAACAAAATTACACAACTACCAATTCCAATGCAAACCACATAATTCCACTACAAACATACATCCACTCCACTACAAACAAAAAAAATAAGTAAAAAAACCAATATCATTTACAACACAAATAGCACTAACTTTCACAAATGCGAGACCGATTGCATTGCAAATGCTTGTTTGTACTGTCTCGGGTGTACATGGATGAAGAATGTCATGACTTGCTGCTGGTGTAGCATCAGTTGATAAGCAACATACATTAGATCCAAGTTTGGAGAACACTGTGACCACACTCATGTAAGCAAAGATGTGGTTGATATGTTCCGCTCCTGTCTAATGGCCATATTTGAAAGGCACAAGTGAGCACATATTCAGATTTCATCTCAATGTTTTGACTTACCAGTGGTGATGATCCAAAATGTCCAAGGCATGGAACCATAAGCATTTTCAATGATGTATAGTCTTCCAAGTCTGTTTAGTACATATCTGAAAAAGGCGGGGTAATGGGCATAAGATTTGGAAAAGTTTTGCTGACTCTTAAAATGAGATTGCAAATGGATAGCGGTATGGCATGTGAAAGGGGTGTTTTGTAGGTGTCCATTCCAAATGCTGAATCAGTATGTGATGTACAAATGTTTCACAACAGAAATCTATTTGCAAAACATTGAAAAGTTACTGACTCCCAAGTTCTGATGGTAACCAATTTGCAAAAGGAATGTGAATGTTAAAAAATGTTTGTTGGGGAATAAGCATTAGTCCAAGAGACTACTACCAACTCTTAAACATTTCAATAGAAGAACACTTTTTTTAATGCAACCCTGTTTCCTTTAAGGAAAACAGGCAGTATTTAAAAAAAAGTTTATTTAAAGGTGATCACAAAAATGGTGGTCTGCTGACCCTAGCAATTGGAGAGGGACCTTTCCAGGGAGAAGAGCATGACAGCACCTAAGATGTAGATCTACCATCTATAGACTGAGGTACAGGTTCTGAAGATAACGCCCAGAGATCTTCTAATATATAATCATCCTGCTTCTATACAAGGGGAGGGAAGTTAGGCTATGCTGTTGTTTACAATGACAGCACCTTTTATGATTTACGGACTACTGGCTATGCTGACCGTATTTGTATTATGCATTTTTCTGCTTATTGTGACATGTATACTGCATATTAGAGCACATTAGTTAAAATAAATTTTTTAAACTTGTTCGTGTCTCTGTCAGATCTTATTGTGGACAAGTACAAGAGTTTGAGCGAAAGGGTGTGTCTTGCAACCGCAATTCCTGAGAGAGTCGGGAGTGTTGTGTTCTGGGGTGTCTAATCACTTGTTCCACTGTGAGTGAGTAGGAGGGCAGGTGAGACACTATAGCTAGTCAGTCCCGAGCTCATGGGTACTAAGGTGGTAGGATGACTCAGTCCCTATATACCAAGGTCCCATAATCCTACCCATAGTTCTGTGTTTGTGCAGAAACCCTGCAACATGGCGCCACCAACAATTGGTCTGGTACTTATTCACAAGACCCCTGAGTAGCGCTTGTGCTTGTCCACGATACCCTCTCACCGGTTACCGGAGACGTCCATGGTGGGAGAACTTAGCCTCCTGCAGTTGTTACTGTAAGTTTTTCATGCTTGAATTTTGAAAGGTTTTTTTAGACCCATTTTGCGCTACCGTTTGCTTTCACATTTTCCATATCTTATGGCTCAGCCGGTCGCTATTCCGGCACATAACTGGGCGGCGGTTACACATCATTTGATGCAGCATGGGGTCCCCAATGCGGGGGCTACCATGATTTTTGTGGTCGAGGCGGATCCTGCATACCGCTTCGAGGTGTTTTCCTCCTGGGCCACCTTTCCAGCAGTTGATGCGCATGATAATTTTTTTCATGCTTACAAGGTCTTTGCTCCTCCAGCAGTGAATCGTCCTTATGTGATGATTGAAGTTCTGCTGACGTTCCTGGGATCATACTATTTAATTTAATGGTGCCCTTCCTTATCCTGTTTCTTTTGTTCTTATGGGCCCCTTAAGTCTTGATGGGGCTTCTTCGCCATTTTTGGCTGGTTTCACACCACATCCGAAATATCTCAATGTTAATATAGCGGACCTTCGTTTGCTATATGGTCAAGTAATTCAGCTTTATAGGCGAGTCATACAATTAGTTTCTCGTTCCTTTTTGGTGGCTCCGGCTGGGGCTGCACCTCCGGCACCAATACAGGGTGAAGGCCTTGTCATTAGTCCCGTAATGAATAACTCTGTGATGGGCAAACGTCCTCAGAATCGTTAGAACTTACCATTTTGGATAGCCCAAAAAATTGAACAGCTTGATGTTGTGTTCCCACACACTAGTCCTGTTGAGAAGTACAGGATCCTTACTATGTGTTTGCCGAGTGGTCTGATTCCTCCTTTAGTGGACTGCAACACCTGGGGGATGGTGTTTTCCTCAGTGTATACACTGTGCTTTGGCACCCCCTCCATGAGCGTTCTGCCGAGCGTTCTAAAAGGTGTACAGGATGAACACGGGGCTGGTCCAGCCCTGGATTTGGGGATGAAATTAGTGGGTATGTTCCATATTGTTTCCGATATGATTCTGGCTAACATTAGAGGTGAAGCAGTTTGCTTGCAGGTGCGGCAACGCCTGGTGGCGGTGGCAGATACTGATTGGGAGCGATAGTTGCCGATAATTAATGCGGATGTTTATACATCCCTAGGACGCAATAATTTGGGAGTCCGACCATTTACGTAAGTACAGACTAAACCCCCTCCGGATAAGGAGGGTTGTGCAGTCTTTTCTGAAAAAGGCATGGAACAAAAATATGCAGCAACAGAAGCCTAGGTCTCGTGCTGGTTCGCCTCCACCTGACGCTTCTAAGCATAGATATGATTTTCGTGACCGCTCTAAAATTAAGACACCAGAGAGGTTACAAGTTCCTGATCCGCGTTCTCCTCATTCCTTTCCGGAATCATCGGATCAACGATTTGGCATAGGGGGACGACGGGATTGCAGACAAGTCCACACAGACAGGGCGAGACCCTCAGTGACAGTTTGGCGTGAAAGTTAAACAGTAGGCACCACCTCAATATCGAGCCCCTTTCCAGAAGAAGAAACTTGCCGCTTTGACTGCAAAGTATGCTCCAGACGGTGAGAACCCTCCTCCTCCACTGGAGTTGGGGGGTCACTCTCCTCGACAGCGTGGCGGAAGTTACCATAGTTCAGCAAACACTCTTCCAGCGTCTGGAGGCGAAAGCAACTGACACTTATATAACTGTTGAACCCACTGACACCTGCGTAGCACCTCCCGATAGACTCTAAGAGGTAGATCTCGAGATTGAAGGTGATATTAAACGTACTGTGAAAGCTGTCTTCTGGAACAATTTAATGTCTTCTTATGACATTTTATTGGCTGAGGTTGATTGGTCTCCCCCCTTTGTCCTTGCCTCCTCTAGAGGCGAGGATATGATTCTACCGTCTTTTTCACAATATGTCCAAGAGGAGACTAAATGAGCTTATGCTTCGAAGTGGGCTTTAGCCTTAGCGCCTGCCTTATATCGCAATCATTCAGGTTGGGATAAGGATTCTCCGTGCATGTTATTCCTTTATGATCTACACCTCAGCCCCAACCGCAATATCCTATTAAACGAGTGGCCAAAGCATTTGTTAGTGACATTCTGACTCAATTGGAATATCAGGGAGTTATCGAGCCCCGTGTATCGTCTATGAATAATCCTCTTTTTCCGATATTGAAACCGAACAGTTCATAACGTATAGGTTGAGACTACAGACATTTGAATAGTCATGTTCCTACCTTTGCAGTACAGAACACACACAGTTCTGCATTAGTAAATAACATTATTCGCAAGATTTTCAAAACTACGTTAGACATTTCAAATGGATTTTTCAGTCACTCATTGGCTCCTGAAAGCTGTGACTTGACCGCATTCAGCGCTATCTGCAATCAAAGACGCTATGCGAGATTGCCGATGGGGTATAGGAAAAGCCCTGGAGTTTTTGCAGCACGCATTGTGTCAATTTTACATGAAATTGATCCTGATGCCTTTTCATACGTCGATGATATTTACTTGACAGATGAGGAACTAAATCCGCATCTCATGCACGTAGATCGCATTATCACGCGCTTTGCGACTTTAGGTTACAAATTCAAATTTGCAAAATCCCATATTGCCTTTTTGGCAGTTCTTTTCCTTGGTTACAAGCTAAATAATGAGGGTAGGGGTTTAGCACCCCACTTTTTTGAGAAATGTGCTCAATTGCAACCTCCAATTACCCTCAAGAAGTTACAGTCTTTGCTGGGTTTCTTGAATTTTGTCCGAACCTAAATTCCAGATTATGCCCAGCATATCAAACCACTATACGCGTTGATACATCCTTCTTTTTTGTCTTCCAGTTGGCTTCCGGAACATACCGCAGTGCTGCGGTCTTTACAGTCTGATCTGCTTGCAACGCAATTCTTGTTAACTAGGGACAATACCACAAATTTGGTCAGAAGGATTGTACCAGGAACGTTAGGATTCACCTATGTGACTTTTAATGAAGGGGACACGGTTCCCATTGCTTATAAATTTCATTTGTATACTCCTGCAGAAATGCGTTTCTCTTCTACTGAAATTTTTTTAACAGCGGTACAGATGGCGATTTGAAAGGAACGTTCTCTGGCAAACGCATCTTCATGATTTCGCCAGTGCCCGCTTTAGAAGCTGTCACAAAGGCGAGTGTGCCGAATTCTAAAGCTCTGAATCCACGTTGGATACAATGGGACAGTTCATCGACATCGGCTGACGTCAATTTTATCTTTGACCCTTCTTTGCAGACACAAGAGTTTTTACAATATGAACATGTTCATTCACTTCCTTCGCCCGTACTGCCTCTTGACCAGTACAAAAGTATTATCTACACTGATGGTCCTGCACAGCCAGCCATTGGTTATAAACATGCTTGTTCCTCAGCCTGCACTATTGTGGCAGGCTCAATGGTGGACGGTGATTTTTAATCGTCCTTGGTTCACACACAATCCCTTGGGGATTGCACAGCACAGTTGGCAGAGTTATGCGCTTTGCTGTTGGCTATTGAGTTTGCTGATCCTAAAGTGCCTACTCTTGTTGTATGCAATTGATTCTACTGTGTACAATCCTTTAATGACAATTTATTCTTTTGGAAACAGAATGGCAATCGTGATTCTAAGGGCAGCGCAATAAATCATAAAACGCTTTGGGTCCGAGTGGCTGCTCTTAAGGAACGTTTGCCACTCACACATGTTATCCATACACTGGGCCATCAGCGTGTGGGATCACCTGCTGTTTGTAATCCTATGGCAGCCAAATCTGCAGTAGCCACATGCTTAGTAGCGGCTGTTACTAGGTCCATTACCAAGATAGATGATGACATTTTGGCGGCTATTGCCGCAACGAAGGAGGGGACACTATATCCACAGGGTTTCCCTTCACGTTATACTTATCACTTAACACTGATCAGATTCCATTTGTAACTATTCCTTCAGTTGGTGATCGCTTGATTCCCAACGAGGACCATATGCTTTCATTGATTGTCGCTGCCCATGAGGGAATGGCTTCTGTACATGCGGGAGTGACAGCAACAATTTCTCTTTTACAGCAACGTTATTGGTGACACAGCTTATACCAATGAGCACGCAAATATGTGCTTTCCTGTGACATTTGTCAACAGATTAAACCTTCTACTGTTTCGCATCCGCCACATACTCATCTCTGCATTTCGAATCAACCGTTTGGTTGTATTTATCTTGATCACTGCGGTCTTTGGCCATCAGACAACGCTTTCAAATACATTTTGGTTGCTGTGGATTTGTGCATGAGATTCCTTTGGGTTTGGCCGCAACGCAGTGCTGACGCTTGTGCTGTTATAAAGGATTTGCATGTCTTTGTAGGGACTGTGGCACCGTCCATTCAGACCAAGGTCCGGCTTTTGCCTCTAAGGCTTACCGTGATGCAATGAAGTCTATGGGGGTGCAGGCGCATTTCTCGTCTCCATATAGGCCTGAGGGGAATTCTGTTGTGGAGCGGATAAACCGTGACTTAAAGCAATCTTTAACAGCAAGGGTATTAGGTATAGGCCGGGGCTAATTGACTAATCTCTATGGAGTCCAACGTGCGCTAAATAATCTCCCTAGAAGATCTCTAGGTGGGCGGACCCCATAGGAAATGCTCTTTGGCATTAAGATGTTTGTGCCAGACCTTGATGGTCTAGATTTTGTGGCGGCTGCTGCCACATTTGACGTAGATAACCATTGTGCTATGTTACAGGATCTACAAAAAAATAACATTCGTAAAAACACATTTGCCTTTGCCATGTGATGCAGCAGCGCTGATTCCTGTTTCTGGCTGATTCCTAAAGTTGGTGATCTGGTCTGGGAGAAGGTGGCGAGCAAGAAAGAATTTCGTCCCACATACCGTGCACCGGTCCCGGTCCTTGGTCTAAAAGGCACCCGAACTGTGATCTTACCACCATTGCCTGGTCGCAAAGATAATCGATTCATTTCCATTGAACATGTCAAGTTACACCATATGGCCGATACTCAATAGTATGCCTACTAGCATTCCGCGTCAGGATGTTTCACTTCATCAAATTAATTCTGTTTCTCCGAATTCTCCCCAGCAACTGGAGGGGGATTTATTGCATGTTTTGCCTTCCACATCTACAACTGAGGAAAATGAACATACTTCCCCACCAGTTGAACTTACAGTTGATATTCCAGAAAGTATTATACATTTGCCCTCCAATGATGAACAACCCCCATTGTTTCAACTTAGTTCCAGTGGTTACTATATAGACCAAGATAACTTTTCTTCAGATACATCTTCTTTGTCTTCATCTGTGGCAGTGCCTCCTACACGGATTTGTGTTTTCATCTTGTGGATGAAAAGTACTTACCTGGTCCCACCATGGACTTACATCTGGATCGTGTTCTCAGTGGTGTTCCTCTTCATGTGGATCAGATTAGTGACTGTCTTTTTCCTTTTGATTAATGGCCACTACTTGCCTGGCTTTTCTGCTGTAGAACTGGTTGACGGAGTACTGGCCCCTCATACCTCATCACATAAAATGAAAAGAGATCAAACCTTTGTTAATATTTCAGTAGTCCCGATCCATGATGGCATTTTTTGGGACAAGGTCTCATTTAATGTATATCGTCCTACGGAGATCCTACAAATTCCATAAGTCTTCCATGTTTCTTTGGGTGATGTAGTTTTGCCTGAAATGCATTCAGATGATTGGCATGTCAATGCTGTTTACTCATTGTTTTCTGATTTACAATATTATACTGTTTTTGATGCTGATGATCTATATTTAAATTCCGCAAATTATGCAGATTTATTTTGCTACCAACATTATGAACCTAACTTTCTTCACAAGACCAGTACTCAGTGACCACATTTTAATTATACGCAATGGGAACATTGCCCAACACCATCTAGGGGGAGTTCTATAACACAGAAAAAGAAATTTACATACTTTACTGGTTACAACCTATCAGACCTGGAGTCATATTTTTTTTAATTAAATATCCCTACTTTGAACAAATACATGCTTACACACGCTAAGTTGATTTATTCATCGTCCTTCATAGCAAATGTGTCCCTGAAAGGTTATGATTATTGGAAGGACTCTATTGATTTGAAGTCTATTTGGGGCACCAAATTTTGGCAAGTGCAAGGTAGTGAATCCTTGCATCGGACATGTTTAATGCCGTCTCAACTACTATTTTTAAACACACGGTCCAACAAACTACCTGTTTCGGTTTCGCCACTGCTAAAAATTTGAATATTCCGTCCCTGGCTTAATATGAGACGTGGCATAGACATACCAACTATGCAATTGAGGAATTGACTTCTTTGAGACAAAATGGCACTTTTAATTCATCTATTATTATCCCTGAGGGTTGGTTGCTATGGCCCGCAGACACCAATGCTTGTCATTTAAGCTTCATAAATGCTACCAATGGGTTTACCCAAAACAGACCTGATCCTTGTTACCCCCACTCACATATGCTTACCACTTATTCAGTAGGTCAATTATGTCAACAATGGTTGGAACATTCCACGCTATTGGCTGTGAAGCAACATCTTTCCCTTTTGTCGGGTGACATTACTCTTTCAGATTTTCTTTTAGGGCCAAAATCCCCTCGCATTAAACTTTTTGTTTATGCAGCCTATAATGAATTTTTGAAGCTCTCACAAATGGAAGCGGCATTTCGCTTACACCAACTAGATCAGGATAATTTTGAAAAAGTTCTTGCTGTGTTTGATGACAGTATAAACACACTTACCTCTTGTATATATTCCTTAGATAATATTGTATCGTCTGTTATTGATATTGTTCAGAATGAGGTATCTTCTTTGCATCATGGTCAGTATCAGCTACGTTCAGTTATACAATTTGGTTGGACCTTACAGACACTTAAAAATGGGAGAGTACCATGGTATTAACTGAATGCTTCCGCACTGTTTTTACCATTCAATTTGACAGATAAACAGAAACTGATGTCTATGAAAGATGCAATGTACACTATGTTACAGATTGAGAAACAAGAACAGTTACCATTTACTGTAGCAGAAACAGATTCAGCTGTGTGGTTAATACATGGTGTTATTTCGTTGCCCATCTCACTTTTCCAGTTTAAAGCTTGCATGAAACACTATCCTGTAGGTAGATATGAACCACTTGGGAGCAGTTAGATTCATGAGGTGTGGTCCTTACCTTCCCCATTCCATTGTCAGCGTGCAGAAAAGGAAGTTTTCCTTACAGAGGAGGATTGTGACTCTACAGTCGGCCACTCCCTTGTGTGTAAGCAAGTAAAACTTCACGGCGCCTGCAACGTTTAAGTCCCAAATTTGGCTTGTTTTTAAAAGGAACCCCGGTTCCTGCTGTTATTCCAACTCTCACTTTGCTTTCTAATGGCAGTTATCGCATTCTCAACAATCAGAACTGCTGCGGCTTATGGGCAGGCATCCCGTATATAGTAAGTTTCACAACAAGTCACTTGGGAGTGTAGATAGTTTGCTGTGGCCTTCCATTCTAACTTTGAAAACAGATTTCAATAAGCTAAGCAGACTCTAAGCACTATTGTTTCAACAAGAAGTGGCTCTCACGTCAGCTCGTGAGACCATCGAATTGCAGGTAGCAAGAACGTCAAGTGAAATTCAGTCACTGCTAAACACAAATCTTGCCTACACTTTGGAGAATTAATTCACCAAATATTTAATGCGTCTGATACGACTGGCCTGGCCCACGGTTTTAAGGTTGTGGGATCTGGCCTTCTAACATAATTTCAGACTATTTTTGGAGTAATTCCTGCTTTTATTCATTCTATTTTTCCCAGCGTATTCGGAGGGTTTCCCCTGCTGCTCCTCCTGATTTGTGGCGTTCTTGTAGTGCTATTGCTGATCCGCAATGGCTGCTCGATCTGTGGTACTGCCAAGCCAGGAACAGTTGCAGCTGTACCGTGATCGGATGCGGCAGCTTTTTGGTTTAATGCCATTGGACGATCTTGAAATCGACTATTGGCTGACTTTCCGTTATGCCTACTTTACCTGCGTGCAACCTGTGTTCTACTGCATCCGGTGCCCTTTTCAATGGGCCCTGGACATCTGCCCGTCCACTTCGTCACACGCTGCCCTGGATTATGAACTGTTGATGTATCCATTTGTATCCCAAAACTAGGACTATTTCATGGGTACGCAGGTTTGTGTACAATCCTTCATTGGGGCCAGTGGCTGAATCGAGTCCCTGTGCCCATGCACAGCACCTCCTGGATCGGAGTTTCATCGAAGTTGACACAGGTTGCCCTGGAATACTCCTAACGGCCTCTGAATATGAGGAGCAAGTCTGCTCATTTGAATTGCTTAATTGGATGGCATCCCTTTTTACTCTGGAAGGTTCTTTTGCCTTATTGGAGCTTATGGCATTCCACTTCTCCCGCAATGTTTTTGCCCCGGACGATATGCTGTGATTGGAAATTTTGTTACATACTAAAAAAAGTTTTTCTCTTCTTCTTTTCTCAGTCCATCGAGGTTCAGTTTTGGACTTGAGTTGCTGGTGGCCTTTGACTTAGACGCTTTGGATCTGCTTACCTCTGACTTCTATGTCAGTCCAGGGCTAATGTCCTGACCAAGGAGAGGGTGTCACATGGCCCATAGGGACATTGTTGTCTTCTCTAAGTTAGCATGAGCACGCTGCAGACTGTCCGCTGCTTTGCGAATGTTACTACACAAGTTTATTTTGCAAATGCCTATTTTTAAATTTTCACATAAGAACCTACCGCTGTTTTCACGCTCTGTAGGTTCCTGGGATTTTGTCTTAACAATATGAACAAGGTCGAACAACAATGCCCCTTGTTATTCTGTTCTGGTCAGGCCCTAGCACCTAGACAAAACATACAGATGCAGCTGTTGTTTAGGAATACGTACTTTGGTCTTATTGGCATACACGGAGAGGTAGCGAACACTTGGAGAGGGACCTTTCCAGGGAGAAGAGCATGAGAGCACCTATGATGTAGATCTACCATCAATAGACTGAGGTATGGGGTCTGCAGATAACGCCCAGAGGTCTTCTAATATATAATCCTCCTGCTTCTATACAAGGGGAGGGAGGTTAGGCTACGCTGTTGTTTACAATGACAGCTCCTTTTATGATTTATGGACTACTGGCTATGCTGACCGTATTTGTATTATGCATTTTTCTGTTATTGTGGCACGTATACTGCATATTAGAGCACATTAGTTAAAATAAATATTTTAAACTTGTTCGTGTCTCTGTCAGATCTTATTGTGGACAAGTACAAGAGTGTGAGCGAAAGGGTGTGTCTTGCAACTGCGATTCCTGAGAGAGTCGGGAGTGTTGTGTTCTGGGGTGTCTAATCACTTGTTCCTCTGTGGGTGGGTAGGAGGGCAAGTGAGACACTATAGCTAGTCGGTCCCGGGCTCAAGGGTACTAAGGTGGTTGGATGACTCAGTCCCTATATACCAAAGTCCCATAATCCTATGCATAGTTCTGTGTTTCTGCAGAATCCCTGCCACACTGGTTGCCTGACCTAAATGAACAAGAAGAGTGTCTGTCAGCCTGATCTTTCTTCAGCCTGACACTCTTCTTGCCTGGTAAAAGGTGGGGGCATGGCCCCTCAGCCCATATGGACATACCGTGGCCGGTTGGTTCATAAAATTCTTTACTGGGCACAAAAATACTGGTCACAAATTGTGACTAGTTTTATGTGGCAAGTAATTCTTACATCTGGTCCAACATACGGTGCTGTCAGATTCCAAGGGGCTTAATGTTGTTGTCAATGTATAGACTCAGAGAATGAGCTCAAGAGTCATACTAGGTCTAGGTCTTTTGCTGTGGAGAAAGTCAGAGCTGCCACTCCTAGAGCTGAAACTGAGGAGGTGGTGGTGGTAAAGCAGGCGGTCATATATTGAGAGGTAGTGGTGAGGAACTTATGTATATGTATGCGCCTAGGGCTGGATGCAGAGATGTGGAGGGGAAGAACCCCCAGAGACATACTTGAAATGATGATTTGGTGTGTGTGAGAGCTTGGAAAAGGCATCCTTCTATCTTGCTATCATACCTTGGTTGGATGTGCAGTGATGGAAGGGACAAGAACAAACAGATGTGTGCCATATGATGAGACGATGCTGGTGGGGCAGCAGATGACATCTTCCTCTGGTACTGTGAAGGTGCCTGCTCTGTTTAAGTCATTTTCATACTGGGCCACCATGTTTATTTGGCGCTGGGTGAGCCTATGGCTGATGGTGGTTCTTTTAGCTGCAGATGTGGTACTGTTTGTTCGGATTGATAGTTGCTGCAATGAGGGTGTCCCCACTGCAGTTCTTTGAGGGTGACAGGTGCAATGACTTAAAGGATCCAGAGTTCCATCGGTCTGCTTTCGAGAGAGAAGCTGCTAGTCTCTCCGGAGATACAGGTAGCTGAGTCCATGGTGAGGGGACTCTGTTTCTCCTCAGTGCTGGATGCTTGTGTTTCAGCTAGTTCCTGGCTTTGCCTAAGTCTATGATTTCTTTTAATGCTAACGTTTAGTGGCCAAGAATATGGTAATTGGTGAGCATTGATGACTTTAAAGCTTTCAACATCTGGGTTTTTTGTCGTTGAAAGTATTTGGTTAAGGCTTTGTCAATTTCAACATTGACCTGAGGGAGACAATTATTTGAGATGTAGGCTTTGCGTTCCATGTAGTGTGCTAGTATGTTTCTTTTCTTCATTGGCATTGGGACATTGTGAAACAATAGCCCCATCTTTGTTGTGGTCCCCCATTTTTGCCTGCCTGATTTTGCTGACTTTTGGACTCTCTGGGCCAGATTTACCAGTATCTCACGCAGCGCAGTGCAGCAGCCGCAAATGATGTGCTGAGCTGCATGAGAAGGAGAGAGCAGGAGAGTGCCATATTTACAGAAATATGGCTCTCTACTCCCCTTTCCCTAGCGCCGGCACTGAAACCAGCTGTTGTGCACCATGGAGACACCTTTGCACCATGGTGCAAGGGTGTCTCGGTGAGTCAAGCATAGCTTTTGTGCTGGAAGGGTACCCTTCCAGTACAAAATACTATGCTTAGACTAATTTTAAACATTTTCCCACTTTGTATGCGTGCTGAACAGTTCAGCACACATGCGAAGTCAGAAAATAAAGGAGAAAAAAAGCATTTCTGCTTCATAGCGCCTGGTTCAAGTGTGCGCTATTTTTTGTCGCTAAACCCTGCCTACTTTTTTTTATAAAATGGGTTTCATGTCAGAAACCTTGGGTGGTTGCATGGGAATACCCATGCACCATCCATTGTATGCCCCCTTGGTGCATAGTAATGCAAGGCAGCTCTATGCTCTGCTTTGTGTTACTTACATGTTATTTCCAGCACTAAACAAGTTTAGCGCTGGAAAGTAAATCGGGTTTTGCGCCAATTTGCATCACTTCTGTGACGCAAACATGGCGTGAAATCTGAGTAAATCTGGCCCATAGGGTTTTATCACTATTAAATTTACCCCAAAACATGTGCTGTACACTGGAACTAACTTATCGCCGACTTAATTTCCATACCAGTCTGTTGCAAATGGTGCCTAAAGTCCACCTACAACATAGAAGGTTAAATGTTATAAGTGAGCTGCAGTATGTATTTACACATATATGACAAAAGTACATGTACATGTCTGCCAGAAACACCATTGTGTTCTGACTGATCTGCAGTTTAGATGGCATACGGTAACACTTGCCATGTGAAAATGCTACAAAAATGCTTCAACATTAATTTTTAATTAATTTTCAAAATCTAATGTAATGGTGAAATCAGATTTTTGATAACTTAAGAGGGAAAGTACCTTTGTAAAAAAAAAAATCTTTGTGCTGCATGGCCCAAAACAGGCCTAAACTCAGTTTTGCCACTCCCCCTCTAGTGGTAGAATGTACATACTTGCCTTGGAGAGTTCGCCACCCTGGCCCAGAGAACTATAGCCTGCCTCTGAGCCAGGAAGAACAAATGGGTGTCAACTCTGACCACTTAACAGGGATTAGCTGTCTGGCAGTGGATAGGAAAAGTTGATAGAACAAAAGGCAGCTTTAGCACTATGTCTTTTGACTTGGAGATGCCAGGGAGGGCTTCTCCTATTCATTCCTCTGAACATCCTAGAAAGTCAGGCTCAGTCACAGTAGGGGGGAGAATCTGTTTTGACCCCCTCATATGGGAGAAGAGCTCATTTCAATATGGAAGCGGCTGAGGGATTGAAGACAGGCTGGCCCAATGGCAGATAGACTCTGACACCATGAAACAGGCACAGCCTCTTTAATTTTACAGTACAGTCAAGAGGAAGTGCTGCAAAAGAGGAGGGGGTCTGTGGGAACATAGGTAGGATTAGGTGGTAAAATGTCCTCAATCACTGTCTATTATACAGGATAAATCTGAGAACACAACCACCACATCCTCACACTATTCTTGGACCAAGGAAGGCTCCACCTGAAAATGAAGAATACCCTGCTGGAAGAAGACCCTGCTGGATCAAAGCAGAGGAAACGCGTTATGCCCCAAGCATTCCTAAATCTTGCTGGAACACAGAGACTGCCACGGCTCTTCAAAGGTCAAGTGGTTGGCTTCATGTTTGCCTGCTTCAGGGAGACAAAAAGAAGAAGGTCTCTTGACTCCAGCAGCCCCATCTGACCACAGAGGATTGGACCCTGAAGATGACCTGGCTGGAGAGAGACCTGAGGAGCTAGGTGCAGCGGGAATAACCAGGAGGAACATCCCCAGCACTTTGATAAAAGTGGGACTTAGTCATTTTTTCCATCTGTGGAGGACTCAGACAAGGTGCTGAGTCTTGCCCAGGGAGGTTGCACCCTAGGTGGGCAAGAACATCCATTTAGAGCTTTTTGCTGTACTGAAAACTGGTTCAGCAGGACCTTGCAACAAAGGTAGATGCCCTCGTGGAGCCCTGCTCTGCAACAACTTTCAGTCTTGCCCTGCTGGGTGATTCTGACTTCCAAAAAAAGTGAATCTAAAGGAAAAACCTTGGAGAGGGGTAAGGTGGCAAATCTATCTAATCCCGCAAAAACGACCTCAGAAGCTATGAAATGCAAGTATGTCATGCTCAGAGAGTTTGTCACCATAGCCAACAGCTTCATCAGGAGCTCGACAATTATGCATCTGACTTCAAGGGACCCTCACCAACCACATCCCAGACCTTGCAGAGTAGAAAGCTTTAGACTTCCTTTTCAGGTACTAAGTCTGAAGGTAAAAACTCTGCTCAAGACAAACCGCCTGGTATAACCGACCTCTGCTCCATTGCGAACAGCCTGTAATCGCTCCTAGATCTTGGTCAACTGCAAACAGTGTATTTTGGTTGTCACTCTACTTTTTCTTGGTGCGTTTTGCCTAAAAACTTTAAAAAATCATATCTCTGGTTCCACTTTATCTATTGTAATGATCTTGGTGTCTTTTTGCTCATTAAGTTTTACTCTATTTATGTAAATTGGCTTAGGAATTTTCATCTATTGTGTTCTTTACTTTAAAAATGCTGGAACTGCTTAAACTTAAAATGCACTTCTCTGGGGATTGCCTCCTGCTTGTGCCATAGGAACCATGGGCTGAGCAGAGATTCTCTCAGAAATGTTTTTTACCTAACCAGATGGATTTATGAAGTTGGTAGAGGCCCCTCCTCTCAAATTAAAACCCCTTTCTGGACAGACATCTACTACTTCTAGATAGTTCGTTCTGAGCCTGTTAATCCACAGTGCCTACATAAGGTGGGGTATACTGATGGCACGAGGTGCTGGAGGAGGTGGGGCGAGGGGTTGTTGAAGGTGACAGTTTTCTGGATTCATGTTGGGGGCAGCTGACATTCCTGTGCTTTAGCTTTCAACTGCTAGTATAGTGCCATGTGATGATGTCTCACTTAGAGCCGGTGCAGCGCTAACGCCTTCTCTACTATGCCAGCTGCTTCGAGGGTGCAGCGCTGGGTACATGAACTTACAGCTCTTCTTTCCTGGCAGTGCAGCTCCCTTCTAGGGGTGTGGATCACCTTCTGAAAGGAAGATCCTCTACACAGAGTGCATGTAGCACAGATCCTCCTGGTGTGCTCTGCTCCCCTGCCCTCTCCGATCACTTGACAGTATACTTGCCTTTGACCCTCTGCAGCTCTCTACTGCCCTTCTGCTGAGTTGTCGCTATACAAATACCCCATACATGGGATAACTGCCCTCCTTGGATGCAACTCCTACCCTTTTAGGATAGAGTTTCCCTTCTGGGGGAGCATAGATTACCCTTCCTCCTGAGGAGCAGCTCCTCCTCCTAGGATAATGTCGTTCCCCTCATGGGGGTGAAGCTCCCCTCCTTCTGGGGGAGTCAGTTGCATTCCTCCTCGGGTTCAGTCCTTTCCAAGAAGTGCAGCTCTCCTCCTCCTAGAGGACTGAGCTTTCCTTCGGAGGGGTTCAGCTCTCCTCCTGAGGTGTAGCTCCCCTTCTGGAATGTGGTTCCCCTCCTGGGATGATGCTCCCCTCCTACAATACAGCTCCCCTCCTGGGACGCAGATACCCTCCTGGGGTGTAGATACCCTCCTGGGATGCAGATACCGTCCTGGGTGTTCAGTTCCCTCCCTCCCTCCTTGGATGTAGCTCCCCTCCTGGACTGCAGCTCCCCTCCTGGAATGCAGCTCATCTACTGGGATGCAGATACCCTCCTGGGATGCAGCTCCTGTCCTAGGATGCAGATACCCTCCTGCCTGTACAGTTCCCTCCCTCCAGAAATGCAGCTTCCCTTTTGGGTGTTCAGTTCCCTCCCTCCCTCCTGGAATGCAGCTCCCCTTCTTGGATGCAGCTCCCCTCCTAGAATGCAGCTCACCGTCTGGGTGTTCAGTTCCCTCCCTCCCTCCTGGGATGCAGCTCTCCTCCTGGGATGTAGATACGCTCCTGGGTGTACAGTCTCCTCTCCCCCTTCCTCCTTCCTTCCCTCCCTCCTGGGATGCAGCTCTCCTTCTGGGATGCAGATCCCTTCCTGGGATGCAGCTCCCCTCCAAGGATGCAGCTCCCCTCTCAGGTTTCATCTACCTTCCTGGGATGCAGCTCCCCTCCAAGGATGCAGCTTTCCTCCTGGGATGCAGCTCCCCTCCAAGGATGCATATGCCCTCCCGGGTGTTCAATTCCCTCCCTCTCTCCTTGTATGCATACCCTCCTGGGGTCCGGCTCCCTTACTTCAGAGGACCAGCTCCCATCTTGGAGTTGCAGCTCCCCTCCTGGGGTTCAAAGGCCTTCCTCCTGAAGGGATTCATATTCCCACCTCCAGGTGTGCAGCTCCCCCCCAAGTGAATTTAGTTTGCTTCCTACTGGGCAGCACCGCCTCTTCTACTGGAAGGGGTTCAGTTCTTCTCCTCCTGGGGTGCAGTTCCTCTCCTGGGGGCTCACTACCCCTTGTCATGGAGCCCAGATTCCCACTGCAAGGTCAGTTCCCTCCGCTGGGATGCGGTCAGACAGGCCGTTTGTCTGACCTTGCAATGGGCTGTTGCCATCCTCCTGGGGTGCAGCTCCCCTCTGAGGTGCAGATTCCCTTCTGGGGTGCAGCTCACCTCTCCCGGGAAGTTCATTACCCCAATTCTTAGGGACCATCTCCCCTCCTCCTGGGGTGCAGCCCCGCTCCTCCTGAGGTGCAGCTCCGCTTCTCCATGTGTACAGCTCCCCTTATCCTTGTGTACAGCTCCCCTCCTCCTGGGGCGCAGCTCCCCTCCTCCTTGGGGTGCCGTTCCCCTCCTCCTGAGGTACAGCAAATCTCCTCCTGAGGTGCAGCTCCGCTTATCGATGTGTACAGCTCCCCTCCTCCTGAGATACAGCTCCCCTTATCCTTGTGTACAGCTACCTCCTGCTGGGGTGCAGCTCCCCTCCTCCTTGGGGTGCAGCTCCCCTCCTCCTGAGCTACAGCTCCCCTCCTCCTGAGGTGCAGCTCTCCTCCTCCTGAGGTACAGCTCCCCTTATCCTTGTGTACAGCTTCCCTTCTCCTGGGGTGCAGCTCCCCTCCTTCTGGGGGTGCCGTTCCCCTCCTCCTGAGGTACAGCTCCCCTTATCCATGTGTACAGCTCCCCTCGTCCTGGGGTGCAGCTCCCCTCCTCCTGGGGTGCAGCTCCCCTCCTTTTGGGGTGCAGCTCCCCTCCTCCTGGGGTGCAGCTCCCCTCCTCTTGGGGTGCAGCTCCCCTCCTCCTGGGATGCAGCTCTCTCTCCTGGGTGCATCGCCCTCTTGACAAGGTGCTGTTTCAGGGTCCACCTCCCCTGCTCCTGATGGTCCAGCTCCCCTCCCGAGTACGCGTTCAGACCCCCAGTTTCTCAGGCCCCAGCCCCCGAGCCGTGCTCTCCGGAGAAGGAGCTCAGCTGTGAAGGAGGGAGAGTCAGTCTTGGAGAGGGCAGCTGAGCGACGGGTGTGAGAGAGGGGCGCACAGGAAGAACCGGAGACTGGGACCGGCGGCCGGAGAGTGTTCGGGGGCCCCCAGGCTGGCAGCGAAGAAGAGGAAGCAGCCATTGAGACTTCATGGCAGAGGGCATCGGGGTGAGGAAGAAGGAAGTGCTTCTGCGAGGTGCACCCTCTGTAGAGGGCAGGTCGGCGCCGAGCACAGGGGGAGCATCGGCCACAGGGCGGACACGGGGGGCTCTAAGTTCAGCACCGAGCACTGGCCAGCTCCGGGCACAGGACAGCTCCGTGCACGGGACAGCTCCATGCACGGGACAGCTCCGGGCACAGGACAGCTCCGGGCAAAGGAGGCTTTGAGTTCAGCTCCGTGCACAGGGCTGTTTCGGGCACAGGAAAGCTCCGTACACAGGAAGCTTTGAGTTTAGCTCCGAATACAGGACAGCTCCGTGCACAGGATAGCTCCGTGCACAGGGGCTTTGAGTTCAGCAACGAGCACGGGACAGCTCCGTGTACAGGAGGCTTTGAGTTCAGCACCGAGCACGGGACAGCTCCGTGCACAGGGGCTTTGAGTTGAGCACCGAACACGGGCCAGCTCCGTGCAGAGAAGACTTTGAGTTCAGCACCGAGCACAGGACAGCTCCGTGTACAGGAGGTTTTGAGTTCAGCACCGAGCACAGGAGGTTTTGAGTTCAGCTCCGTGCACAGGGGCTTTGAGTTCAGCACCGAGCACGGGACAGCTCCGTGTACAGGAGGGTTTGAGTTCAGCTCCGTGCACAGGGGGGTTTGAGTTCAGCACCGTGCACACAGCAGCAACAGTGGGAACTCGGTGGAGAAGTTCAGCACCAGGGACGAGGTAGCTGGGTGGGTTCGGCGCTCACCGTATGAGAGCTCATCTCTGGGCAGAGGCAGCTGCAGGCTGCGCTCCCCACACCGCTGCCGTCCAGGCCAGCACCGAGGACATGGGTGAGTTGAAATGGGGCAGCAAGGGACCGGGGCTGTGGATGTGTGTGAGTGTGGCGGAGCGGGGGTTGTACAAAATCTGGAAGCGGAGATCTAGGGGTCTCTGAGGTGATTAACAAGTGGCACCCCTTGGACTCTGCTCAGTGGGGCCCTGCTACCAGCTGCAGGGGTCTCCAGTTCAATAAATGTGGGGGCAGATACTGTCAGAAGCCACAGGCGCCTCCATTTGGCTCGTGACCTTGTGGGAGTGGGGAGTGTGAAGATATACTTTCACAAGCTGCAGGGGTCTCCCGTTCAATGACGGTCGGGGGGCTCCTGGTCTAGTGAGGGGAGGGATCCTGCCACCAGCTGCAGGGGTCTCCAGTTCGATGAAGAAGGGGAGCTCGTGGTCTGGTGGAGGAGGGGGGGGGGGGCACATCGACCCCCTGGACCCTGTCAGTCGGAGCTGTTTTAAAATGTTCAGATGTGTCCGCTCCAGCTGTTCCCCTTCACGCACCGAGCCTGCCCCCCTACTCTCTGGGCAGAGATTGGGCGCCGCTTAGTGTCCGCACAGGCCACGCCCCCTCCAGCGCCTTGGGCAGGGACGGGGCATTTACTCACTTGTCTGTGCGCGCGAGTTTATTAATGCCTCGTTCGTTGGTGCACTCGGCAGGTCCCTGTGAAGCAGGAAGGCTGGAGAAGGCCGGTTGAAATCTAGACTCAGTGCCGGACATACGCCAGCGTTGCCCGGTCTCTGAGGAGCCCTCGGGTCTGGAGCTCGTGATACCAGGACTGGGTACCGGACTTCTCCAACCCCACCAGCAGGCCGCAGAGGCAGTAGACATGGCTCGATACTCCTCCCCTCACGGCTCCGGGAGGCTCTAACATGGGAGGAAGGAGTGTGAACCGGTGCTCGGCTCCAGAGGCTGCGACGGCAGAAAGGAAAGCCACCGTCTTTAGTCCAAGTTGGTTCATGGGTCACAGCGGACACGACACATGTCTTCAGCTCTAGGCTGCTCTGAAGTCAGGGGAAGGACAAGTCACAGGTCTTCAGCTCTAGACTGCTCTAGAGTCAAGGAAAGTACAAATCACTGATCTTCAGCTCTAGACTGCTCTGGAGTCAGGGGAAGGACAAGTCACTGGTCTTCAGCTCTACACTGCTCTGGAGTCAGGAGAAGGACAACTCACAGGTCTTCAGCTCCAGGAGGCTTTGGAGTCACAGAGAAGGACAAGTGACTGCTCTTCAGCTCCAGGAAGCCCTGGAGTCAAGGGAAGGACACGTCACAGGTCTTCAGCTCCAGACTGCTCTTCAGTCAGGGAGAAGGACACATCGCAGGTCTCCAGCTCTTCACTACTCTGGAGTCAGGGGGAAGGACAAGTCACCGGTCTTCAGCTCTAGACTGCTCTGGAGTCAGTGGGAAGGACACATCACAGGTCTTCAGTTCTAGACTGATCTGGAGTCAGAGGAAGGACAAGGCACTGGCCTCCAGCTCTAGGCTGCTCTGGAGTCAGGGGAAGGACACGTCACCGGTCTTCAGCTCTAGACTGCTCTGGAGTCAGTGGGAAGGACATATCACAGGTCTTCAGTTCTAGACTGATCTGGAGTCAGAGGAAGGACAAGGCACTGGTCTCCAGCTCTAGGCTGCTCTGGAGTCAGGGGAAGGAAACGTCACCGGTCTTCAGCTCTAGACTGCTCTTGGGTCAGTGGGAAGGACACATCACAGGTCTTCAGTTCTAGACTGATCTGGAGTCAGAGGAAGGACAGGGCACGGGTCTCCAGCTCTAGGCTGCTCTAGAGTCAGGGGAAGGACACGTCACCGGTCTTCAGCTCTAGACTGATCTGGAGTCAGAGGAAGGACACGTCACAGGTCTCCAGCTCTAGACTGCTCTGGGGTCAGGGAGAGGACACGTCACCGGTCTTCGGCTCCAGGAGGGTCAGAAACAAGGACAAGCCACTGGCCGTCAGCTCTAGGAATCTCTAGAGTCAGGAGTACAAGTCGCTGGTTCTCAGCTCCACGAGGCTCTGGAGACAGGGAAAAGGATAAGTCACTGGTCTTCAGCTTCTGGGGACTCTGGGGTCAGGAAAGGACTAGTCATAGGTCTTCAGCTCCAGAAGACTCCGGAATCAAAGTAAGGACAAGTCATTGATCCGGAGCCCAGGGGATGGGGTCCACAGCCGGCTCTGCCCTTGCTCTCGGTCGCCCTGCAGAGCTCCGTGACTGACTGGAAGAAGCCCTTCAATTTGGACAGGCTCTGGTTGGGGTTGCTCTCGCCCCACAAGCAGCATGGACAGGTCCAGGGCTAGAAGATGAAGTCCCACTGTGCGCACCGAAGCCCTCTGTCTCCGCAGGTGGCGCTTCGCCTCTCACCACAACTGTCGCCTGCCTGCTGGAATATCTGATGCTGCCGGTGTCTCCTGGAGTCGCCTCACCGTAAAGGTCAGTCCTGCCAGCTCTCAGCCACCTCTAAAGTGCCTAGAGGTTTGCTTTCTACCTCTCCTCCTCCTGTTTCCACGACGCTACTTTTACACTTCTCACCATGTTTTCTCTACTGCTACTCCATCCTTTCTTCCACATGTTCCTCAACCGCCCCTTCTCTTGCTCACTGCCCGCCAGGGAGGCGGGCTCTAACATCTGCTATCCAGCGCCAAGATACCCTCTCTTACAAATACACGTTAACGCCAAAACACTTTACTGTGATCATCAAACTGTGTGATCTTGAGCAGATGCCTTTCTTCCCGTGTCTAATTTCTGCTACCCGCCACAATCAAAAGTGCACCCCCCACACGTAGCACTATCCCCTTGTCATGTCAGCCCTCAACCTCACACTACCCACAGCTGTATGCTTCTCTTTACTGTTAAAACGGAGGCACTCTCCCACCACAGGTTACATGTCATCCTTCAACACATTTGTTTACAAAGTTGGTTGTAACCTGGAAGTTGACTCATCGCAGGTGTTGGCTGTCCCAGCGCTTAGACACCATTATATGTTGAGGGTGCTTTCTCACTTTTTATTACTGGCCAGTTTATACCGTCACATCATACTGCCGAGTGCCCCCCGTTACTACCTTTCACATCCTTGTGTCTTCCTTTTCACGGTTTCCCACCTCTGTTCTTGGGAAGATAGCTCAGTGGATGAAGGTGTCTATTGCAGACGACTGTGCTAGCAAAAACATTACAAGGCTGATTCCTGGTTGGTTCACTCCTTCTAATATCCTGCTAGGATTTATGTTTGGTTTAGCAATGATAAGACCTACTATTCTAGCGCTGCGAGACTTAAGTGGTATGGCACTGTATAAACGACCATCTATAATTCTTCCCTCTGCATATTTCCCTACATTATGCCTAGGTTTTCCTACTTTCAGTGTTTTCTTTGTCGATTTCAGTGGTGTTTTTTCAGTGCTTTCCAAACTTTTTGAAATCAGTGTTTATTTGTGATTTTTCAGCTGCCAAGCTCCCAAATAGACAAAATCTGTATTTTTCCAGTGCTTACAAACCAAGATGCAGAGACTGTTATAATGCACATACTCAACAGGTAGTGTCTTCCCACTGGCACTGTGTCTAACGGTAGACTGTGCTGAGCATAGCAGTCTGTGTATTGTACTCTCTCTCACAGACTCTCACAGGCCCTACCTCACATCTCATTACCTATCACCCTCACTCTCTTTGGACTCTGACTAAGAAAGGAAGAAAGTGAAGTGTTATATTCAGATGTCTTTGATTAAACAAATTCCTGGAGGCAGTTGGGGGGAGGTGGGGTCATTCATCTATTCCTTATTAAATATTATGACATTGACAGCATCCTACACTGCAGAACATCTAACATTTTGAAGTACTCCAGATTAACCTGTAGCGCTGCGTTCTAAAACACCTGGCACCGGATGACTTCAGCGTGCGTGCCGCTGCTTTTCTGCACTCGTTGCCTGGCTACTTGAAAGTGCTGCTGCTGTTGGTGCTCCGAACTGTCCCCATCGCAAGTGTCACACTTTAAGTCACTCGAGACTTCTTGACCTGCAGTGCATTGCATGCAGGAAGAGATAAACATGGATACTTTCTCTCTCACTTTATTGTCATTGAATAGCGTTTTAGTTTGTGGCTGTGCATGTGTTTATCAGTACTTATGTGTTCATCCGGAGAAGGACTATTTCCCTTTTGCTGGACTTTTATGAGCTATTATAGGTTTAAGCGTAAAACAAAAAACCCAAATTATGCCTTTAGTGGCAGTTATCTAAAGCTCAGGCTTCCCACCTCCTTTGTGCTCAATTCAACCAACGTGTGGATACTGCACCAGGGTAGTGCTAGGCCAGGGCAAAATTTAAATTATATAATTTGCATAATTCTGGGTATTTCACGTTACCCTTGTTACTCGAATTTCCTGAAATCACACCATTATTTCACTTTGCATAATTATGCACCATTCGTGGTAAAAATATACTGCAAATTGCGGCATTTGCAGTCATTTTTGGTAAAAATTTATGGCGAACGCACAGGAACTACAGAACATGAGAATCTGTGGTTTTGAGTACTCTCGTTTAAATGCATCCTCGTGCCAAAAATGTACTCAAGTATGCATTTCTCACTAAAATATAGCACAAAATGATGGATTTGCATTTCACATAACTATGTGTAATTTCACATCATTTTGCCATAATTTTGTGTAATTTTGTAAAAGCAAATTATGCAAATATCTCACACCCCTAGTAGTGACGTCTGGCATTTCTGTGCCAGTATCATCAGCCATTCATCCTTCAGGTGCCCAGTAACCCCGTGTTGCAAGTATGCAGCTCATACAAATCAAGCGCCTCCCTCCCCATCTTGATGCTGGAGTCCACGGTGATGCTGAACATGAAGCTCACCTCACTAAAATCACAAATGTTCTGTAAAATACAATTGCTGCATAAAGAGCAAGAGTCCAAACAAAGCTTAGCCTTTTTAGCAGGAGGGCGGGTCCACGACAGGTCAATCACGCATTGCAGAGTACAATTGCACAAACATATCGCTAGAACATTAGTTGGTAGGGTATTGTTATTTATAAGCAGCACATCCTCCTTTAAAATAGATTCTTTGTTGAAGCTTTCACCTCATTTGTTGGCCTCTCAAAACAAGTAAAGTGTCCTTTAAGGCCATGTACACGCGTTATGTTGTTATTTCTACTGCATTGAGGATTTAATATTGCATTCATTTATTTTCTATCTTTTATTGTGGTTTTCTGTTATGATATGGTTATTCTTAAATAAGAACAAAAATTGTGCATCCTCTCAGGGCACCTCCTCACAAGTTTGACACATCCAAATAAATAAGTAATTGGGCCTCAAAGGAGAGGCGAGGAAACAATGTTGCTGACACAGACATTTCATCCCTCTCTCTCTGTCATTCTGTCTCTCACTTTCTCTCTTACACTCTTGTAATAAAATCCATCGCTTCCTCAGTGTACAAAGCAAAGCAAACGGGGCTAAAAGTGGGGGCACAAACACACAACCAATGCGATAGCATAAAAGATAAGAAGGGGAAACAGTCATATTTAGATTGGAAGAGAAAGCCTCACCCACATCAGAGGGCATGCTTCATTATCGGCTGACTCATCCCCCCAGGTAAGATAGAACCGCCAGGGCGGCCTCCTCCTCGATGAGAGGGAGTTCAGAATACATGTTGCTGGATATGCAAGGGATCCAGATCATTGTTGAAACTGCCTCTGTGTATATCCAAAAGAATGCCTTTTATTTGAGGGTACATAGGGCAGGATTAATAAAGTAAAAAGGATGACCAATGAGAATAGTGTTTCAGTCATCCTTTATAAGTGCCAACATGTTTCGACCCCACTGGTGGCCTTCACAGAGTCTGGGACCTTCATCAGGGATAATGGGATGCCTAATCTAGTTATAAGTGTACATATATGTGGGGTAAAAGTAACTCTTACCGTACGAGTGATTTTAATGCCTTAGACCCTAAGAATTCACATCTCAAGAAGCATATTATGCAATAATACATGACTGTGTTCACTCATCTTGCACTATTACCTCTATGGTTCTGAGACTCATCGAGGTTGAGGTCACCCTGAAAGTACTTTCTTGCCTGAGTGGGATGAGTCAGTCTATGATGAAGGATGCCCTCTGATGTGGGTGAGGCTTTCTCTTCCATTCTAAATATGGCTGGTTCCCCTTCTTATCTTTTATGTTATGCCATTAATAGTGTGTTAGTGCTTGCTGTGTTGGAGGATGTGCAATAACTAAATATATCTGTCCCTCTCATTGTGGTGTACAGAAAGTTGGGGGACTCACTTGCTACCACCACCAGATTTGTGGAAAAGGTTTGCATAGCTGTGCTGGTGGAGGTACAGCTATTCTCGGTCCTTTCTCATTGCTTGATTTCCTGTGTGTGGAAAAAAGGTGAAAAAACAGATCTTAAATGAATGATTGCAAGAAATCATTGAATGCTTCATGACTTTCAGTGGTGTCTGGATGCATAGCCCCACGTAGTCTCCAAAATAGGCTATATATTCTGAGTGGGCTCACTCTGTAATTTCAGAAGTTATCTTGAATCACCGAGATTTGTCAGAAGTAACGTCCGCCCTAAATACTATTCCATATAAAGTAATAGCCATCAGAAATAACCTACTCTTATGAAACACATACACAAGAAACCCTATTGCGTCTGGGACTGCTTCCATCAGCAGAAGCTGGCCTTTAAGCCAGGTCAAGCCACTAAACCACTAAGCCACCAGGCCAGAAGCTGGGTCAAGCCACTAAGCCAGCAGGCTGGAAGCCAGGTCTGGTGGCTTAGTGGACTAGTGCACCCACTATAGGGGCCTATGTTTTACCTCATGGTCGCAGGTTCAAATCCCAGCAGGACCAGTGGGAGACAGCGGTTACAACGCTGTCATTACATCGCGCTACTATTACATCGCAGTCGTTACAACGACCGCGTTGTTAGTACGCAATGCATTTACATCGCAAGTCATTACAACGACTTGCACTAGGGGGCGCTGAGGTATTGGAAATGAATTCCAACACCTTCCCTACTGTTGTGCAAACTGGAGTAGGAATAGTAATTAATACTATTCCTAAGTCCAGCGCGCCCCCTAGTGCAAGTTGTAACGACCGGTTGTAAAAGCACACGATGTAATACATCGCGATGTAATGAGCCATAGTCGGACCAGTCGGCCTTCCATCTTTCTGAGGTCAAGAAAAAGAGTACTATTTCTTAACAATAAAAATCTTTTATTCACTGGCAAGATACCCTTGAGTGAACGTGTGCTTGACAAATACACGTTATGTTATCAGTATTGCTGTGTGCCCAGGGGAAGTAAAACACCATGCTGCTAGTGTGCCACCCGTCCACACTTTGCGATGGATTTGTGCATCTAAAAATATTGGGCCAAGACCAAACAACATATTGTGCCAGAGACAGATTTCAACCAACCAGGATGTTGGGCACTATGCCATCTCGTTTATATAACCAGTGGTGCCAGGATACTCCTTGTCAGAGGGCATCACCCATCTTTCCAGTCCTTTCCTTTCAGAAATCTTTGTTTCAGGTTCGTCATTGAATTAGGGGCATCACAAGCAAACAAAAAACACAACTCTCAAAATCCAAAGATTTGGTCATCGAGGGCCAGGACTGGAAACAGGGTGTCAGCATGGAGCAATCTAGTATCCCGATGCCTACCATAGCCCCTAGCAGCATGGAGTCGATGCTGAGCTGCACCCTTGGCTAACTACCCCCACTGCACCCTATGGTGGGTGCCCGCCGATGACGGGGGGGCATATAGGCTACGACAGATCCCTGTG
Organism: Calotriton arnoldi; assembly: GCA_963921515.1. Taxonomy (NCBI): domain Eukaryota; kingdom Metazoa; phylum Chordata; class Amphibia; order Caudata; family Salamandridae; genus Calotriton; species Calotriton arnoldi. The sequence goes on along the minus strand of CAWUFW010008422.1, from coordinate 770,859 downwards.
GTGTGAAGGTGAACTCATCCTAGCCTCCCACTTTCCAGCCCACAAAGTCTTCCCAACCTCAAAATAGTTTGTGATAAATATAAATTCGTTATTTAATGTAATTATGAGCCATTTTTTTAAATGTAATAATCCATAATTATGTTTAGGACTAGTGGCCACCTAGTATTCGTTGGGTGACTCTGATATCTGTTACACTGTATGATTTAAATAAAATGTTTAATTTAAATAAATTAATATGAGAATAAAGATATTGATCTGTTTTATGTATTATAGCATCTAACCGTGTTCTGTGTTTGTCAAGCACTATATTTCTCATCCCTACTTATAGTGAAAACGTCAAGCAATGTAAACATAGATGTAAGAGAGAAGGAACAAATGCTTTTTTCAGCAGTAGGTCACCACTTATTGGTACAGGAGAAAAAAAGGACTCAAACCATATGTTAGAAATAACATAAAAATATGATTCTCTGAAGCTACGTGGAATGTCAAAGGTTAGTAGCCTTGGGGTCCACCCCCTAATTTAGGCTATTCCTGGCAAAATTAAAACATGCTGTGCAGTAATACAGCTAATAATAGTAGCCGAATTAATAATAATAATTCATTTGTACAGCGCGCAGAGGTCGACTGTGTAACTGGTGAACCAGGTTTTAGTCTCAGTGTCGGCTCAACATCCTGTGATTCTGGGCAAATCACTAAGGGCCTGATTTAGATGTTGGGAGGACCGCGATGGAGTGGCCTTTTTTGGCAGTCTTCCTGCCCGCTAACCTGGTGGTCCACCCGCCCTATTTAGATGTTGGCTGGTAATCAGAGAAAAGACCGCCTCAGTCCCGCCGACTCTGCCAGGATTTTGCTCCCTGCCCCTATGGCGGATGCACTGCAGCAGGCGGTAGCGGGACTCCAGCCAGGGTTCCCACCCTCTAGATTTGGATGTGGCCTTTATTGAAGGGAATTCCTGGGGGAATCCCTCCTACTTCGATTTGGTGGAATGGTAGCAAAAAGGGTGAAAACTCACCTTTTCAGGGGATCCAGGATGCAATTTTGTCCTCTTTGCCATTTTCCAAGTCCTCCATATCCTGCTGCACATTGACCTCAACAGACCGGCACTCCATTTTGACAGAATCGAAGGTAGATGTTTGTGGTGCGTGCGGGTATACAATGCATGGTATGTGTATGTTGGTGGGGTTCAATGCAGAATGTATAAAATATGCTCACTATACATAACCTACATACACATATGTAAACTTTTACAACATTATGTGTTTTACGTAAAAAAAATTCCCACTTACTTGTCTCCCCACCACGGTCACCCCGTCAGTACTCTGCCGACAGGACACCGCCAGCCCAACGAGAAGGTCCAAATCTGCTCGTCGGGAGCCCGCCGTCCAGACAGTGACAGCGTACGGCTCACCAGCACAGAAGACAGCCACCGCAGCGGTCTTCTGTGTATCGCATATGCATCTAAATCTGTGGATGGAAGACCGTCAGCTCGATGGAGTACTTGGGCCTGCCGCCACAGCGGGACAGCAGTAAGACTGCCAAGATCTAAATCAGGCCCTTAATCGCCCCTTGCCTAAAAATAAAAAATTTGCGTGACCTTGTGTAATGTAATGTAGACTAACAACAACAATAACCAATGACCAATCATTGTAAATAATCCTTCGTGAACCATATATTCTTGTACATATCAGTCACTTTTTCATGTTGCGCCCCCGCTGTTTTTCTCACTTGTCACCTGCGCCGTTCACCTTTGAGTGTCACGAGCACTTGTGTGCACAAAGTCTTTGGGTTGCCTCTGCAATCTTTGCTAACAGTGCTGATACAACTGTTCCCTATTGTCTTTACAATTATTGTTTTCTTTTCCAAATATATGATGCCTTGAGCACATTTTAAAACGAACCACGAGTCTCCCTATTTCTTCTTCTTTGTAATGTCTTGTACATACTTGCTAATTAACTTTCTCAATAATACCGGTTGAGACATTGTTGTTGGTCTACACTTCCTTACCCAGATCTCAACCTGGTCTATGGGTTTTACTTCTGTTGTTCTTTACTATCTTGTGTAATGTAAAGCGGTCATGTCTGTGCTCATGTAAAGCCCTCCAATACCTTCGGGTCGAACTCCTGCTAATTAAAACGGCAAAAAAAAAGAGGCGTCCCGGCACTAAGCAGAGTGAGTAACACAAAAGCCACCCAATGAAAAATATGCAGTCTAAGATTAATCACCAGAGAAACATGCGATCTGAGATTAATGGAAAAAGCTTGATTTTAAAGATATATTCTGATGGAGCTCTTCTCAGCGCGAAGGGGGGAGGCTTGCTTAGTTCAGATGCTGGGAATATAAAAGATCTACCCCCCTTCTAACTTTACGTACTTTGGGAACTTGCAGCAACAGGAGGATGTTAGATCTCAGAGACCTGGAGTAACAGTGAGGCTTCAGCCTTTTCCTTGTGTAAAGAGGTCCTTTCTGACAAAAAGGTCTCTAAGTTACTGCATCCTTCAGCACATCTTACTTTACATATCTGGATTATGAGCACGGGTTCTGCTTACTCCGAGTTGGTTTTGCCTTTTGAATATACTTAAAGTGGAGAAGTAATGAATACGAGTGGTTTAACCTGGTGTACAGCAAACACAACTCAACAACTTGTATCATGGCACGGTGTGGTCTGACTCCACTGAAATGTTTGCTCCCATCACACTTCAGGATATCGAGGTAAGGTAAAGTGCTTTACTGGCACTTAATGCTGCTGAGTAATTTGAAATGCTGGTAACGGCTATATTGTAGAGTGAGCATCTGTTAATAAATGTCTGTTATGAAACCTTTGACATATGTAAGCCATTTTTAGATTCTCCTTAACAGAAGTAAAAGTGCCACTAGGGTCGTTTTCAAAAGTGCTTTCTCGCTGCATCCTCAGAAAGCCAAAGTAAATAAATGTTAAAATAATTATCATCAGGTGTTCAGAGAAAAATGTCTGATCTTTGATACTCTGACTTTGAAGAGTCAGTAAATACTGCACAAAACATGCAAATGGCACTTTACTGAATATATTCTATTGAATTCCTCCAAGGCAATCTGGGGTGTTGCAGCACCCCCAACACCTCTGCTTCAGGCACCAGTAGGCGTTCACTGCACCATGTCCCCATTTCTACAACATGTCGCGGCTTTCAGGCTGGGTTGACACTGCGCACATCACACGTTTCTCAACCAGCACTAAGGGGCCGATTCCGATCTCGGTCGGAGGCGCACCCAATACCATTCGGTCGGGAAAAAAGCCATGCGAAAGCCTGTTTCCCGACCGATCCGTGCAGTACACCGAGCGAGCAAGTACGATGCGAAATCGCCGACCGACTTCGTCCGGGCGTCCCGACCGCTCCGACCGACTCGCTCCCGGCTCGAACCGCACCGACCGACTCGCTCGGACTCGACTCGCACCGCGCAATGGAGACGTTCCCCGGCCGGGTAAGTACGATGCGCGCCGCGAGCGAGTCCGACCGAGCCGCGCACTCCGGCTCAAAGAGCAGTCGGAGCCGTACTTTGGGGGTCCGTGTCGGACCCCCTGTACGCGTAGCCGCGCGGAGTCGCACACAGGGGGACCCATGGGTCCCCCCTACCTGTGCGTGTACGGCGCGAATCGCTTCGCCGCGTACCCGCTGTAGGGCGCACTTGTCCGCCTCGCACCCATTGAGTCAATGGGAGCCCGCGTACGCGTTGTACGACAGGCTCCCATTGACTTCAATGGGAGTCCGACCAACTCGTGTCCGATGGCATACGTGTGCATCGTACTCGTTCGGTCGGACTGCACGGGTCCGATTCGGTCGGAAATCTCTCCGGGTCCGGCTCGGTCGGAGAAATTTCCGGCCCGAATCGGAATCGACCTTCTAGTGTTCTCAAAAAGTACCATAAAAAATAAAACTTTACAAGGTTTCCACCACTGTGCAGGCAGTTGTGTGTGTGCGGGGCGGAGTGGGTGTGTGAGTGTGTGCATGTGCCTGAGGCTGTGTGTGTGTGCCTGTGTCTGTGTGTGTTTGTGTCTGTGTGTGTCTGTCTGTGTGTGTGTCACAGGGCTTGTTTCAGATATTGCAGTGTACCGAGGTGTGCTACCATGGCTTGCTCTGATGTACATATTGTGTTGTGGTTAGAGGGGAAACATATGGAAAAGTTTACCTCCACTAACCTCCCCTTACACTACAATGTTGCCCTTTCTTGGACAACCTAATGCCACCCTGTTTACATGTGTCCTGTATACCAGGGGAACGCTGTTAAATAATCCTGCATATCCAGGTAACACACAGTTCAACTGACCTGTCTGAGTCACACGCAGTTAGAGCGAGCCTGCATGTCAGTTTCACACACGTCTCTAGTGACCCTGCATGTCCGTGTTATACACACCTCTAGTGACCCTGCATGTTCGGTTCACACACGTCTCTAATAACCCTACATGTCCGTGTCACACACATCTCGAGTGAGCCTGCATGTCTGGTCCATGCACAACGCAAGTGACTCTGCCTTTCTGTGTCACATACATCTCTAGTGAACCTGCATGTCCGTGTCACACATGTCTCTAGTGATCCTGCATATCTGGGCTATGGACAGCTCGAGTGACCCTACCTTTCTGTGTCACACACATCTCTAGTGACCCTGCATGTCCGTGTCACACACATCTCTAGTGATCCTGCATATCTGGGCTATGGACAGCTCGAGTGACCCTACCTTTCTGTGTCACACACATCTCCAGTGACTCTGCATGTCCGTGCCACACACCGCCTCTAGTGAGCCTGTATGCCTGGGCCGTGCACAGCTCGAGTGCCCTTGCATTTTTGAGTCACACACGTATTTAGTGACCCTGCATGAATGGATCATGCACAGCTCGAGTGACCCTGCCTTTCTGTGTCACACACATCTCTAGTGACCCTGCATGTCCGTGTCAGTCTCTAGTGACCCTGCATGTATGGGCCATGCACAGCTCAATTGACCCTGCCTTTCTGTGTGACACACATCTCTAGTGACCCTGCATGTCCGTGTCACACACGTCTCTAGTGACCCTGCATGTATGGGCCATGCACAGCTCAAGTGACCCTGCCTTTCTGTGTGACACACATCTCTAGTGACCCTACATGTGTGGGTCATACACAGCTCGAGTGAACCTGCCTTTCTGTGTCACAAACATGTCTAGTGACCCTGCATGTTTGGGTCATGCAGAGCTCGAGTAAGCCTGCCTTTCTGAGTCACACACATCTCTAGTGACCCTGCATGTCCATGTCACACACATCTCTAGTGAGCCTGTATGTCTGGGCCATGCACAGCTTGAGTGACCCTGCATTTCTGTGTCACACACGTCTCTAGTGACCCTGAATGTCCATGTCACACACGTCTCTAGTGACCCTGCATGTCCATGTCACACACGTCTCTAGTGATCCTGCATGTCTGGGCCATGCACAGCTCGAGTGACCCTACCTTTCTGTGTCACACATATCTCTAGTGACCCTACCTTTCTGTGTCACACACGTCTCTAGGGACCCTGCATTTCTGAGTCACACACGTCTCTAGTGACCCTGCATGTCTGGATCATGCACAGCTCAAGTGACCCTGCCTTTCTTTGTGACACACATCTCTAGTGACCCTGCATGTGTGGGTCATACACAGCTCGAGTGAACCTGCCTTTCTGTGTCACACACAGCTCGAGTAACTCTGCATGTTTGGGTCATGCAGAGCTCGAGTAAGACTGCCTTTCTGTGTCACACACACATGTCAAGTGACCCTGCGTGTCTGGGCCATGCACAGCTCAAGTCACCATGCTTTTCTGTGTCACACACATCTCTAGTGACCCCGCATGTATGGGTCATACACAGCTCGAGTGAGCCTGCCTTTCTGTGTCACACACATCTATATTAAAGGGTTACTAGAGATGTGGGTCATATACAGCTCGAGTGAGCCTGCCTTTCTGTCACACACATCTCTAATGACCCTGCATGCACCCTGCATGTGTGAGTCACAGACATCTTGAGTAAACCTATATTTCTTTTTATTGGCATTTCTTGAGCACACAGCTGCCCATACAGGGCTTCCCGGTGCTAAAAGGCAGAAAGATGAACCAGATTCCAACATGCTGACTCAGTCTCCCTCAAACAACCAGGTCTTGAGAGACTTCCTGAAGCTGAGTTTGTCAGGGGAACTGCAAAGTTTTATGGGGAGGGAAGTTTGGCTGGCAGGTAATTAAAAGATTGACCCGCATCTGCTTTTATAAATTTTGGGAATCCTCGCATGCAGCGCGTTAGAGGATCTTAAGGCTCTGAATGACACATAGGACTCAACAAGATATGTTTTACACAGCACTTTAAATTGAACCCTTATTAGGTCGAGCCTAGGCAGCGCACATGCGCTGACTGCAATCCTTGATGTATGTACAATATGGGCTTTAACCAAGCCCATCGATTGCCATTGGTTCTTTGTTGTGGCAATCGGAAATGCTGATTTTTTTATTGGTGCATTTTACCTTCTTTGGGCGCTTGGTTCATTCTCAGGTGATTTCAGTCATTGTATAATTTGGTTGACCATCCCGACGTGTTCACGCTCCTGGCACAGCGCGCGATGGCCCCTCCTCCCGTGTTCCTCCTGGTCGACCATAGCACACTACAGGAGTAGTATTTCAATCATTCAGAGGTGTTCACGCACGTTACTCTATTAGTGCTGCGTCTGCGTCATCTTTAACCATAGCAGCTGCGCACCCATTCATTTATTGGTGTGATGTCCAACATAGCACCCGCGCATCTGGCAAAGAATAAACCTGCTGCACTACCCGGTTTTCTTCCATTGACTGGCTCTCTGACTCCACTGGATGACTTTGAGAGTAAGTTATGTATAATTAGTGGCAACAGGGTCGGTGAGAAAAACGGCCTTCTGTTGCCGACCGCCACTCTGTCTGTACCTTGTTTCACAAGCTTGTCGACTACTGCGGCCCTCCTCATTTCACCATGGCTCTGTCACTGTGATGCCACTGTAGGGTCACTTGTGTCAATAGCGCTTCTGCCGTGCTCTCACTACACACCTCAGCAGGGCTGCCCAGCTGGTGAGTGTGACGAGCTACCCCTCCAAACCATCACTTACACATAACTCTGTTCCATCTTTTACGCGGACAGCAGGACTGGCTGTCCCCTCAGCACTTGCCTCAGACTGTGCTTCATTACCATTTAGGAAGCCGGGGGCACAGTACAAGCAGAGAGCTGCTGACAGGGTTCTGAAAGAGCATGTGCTTTGTCCTACTCAAACATAGGTATTGGAGAAAAGTAATCCACCGAGTAGTTTTAAATATTTCTACAGTTATGAAATTTGTATTGTTTAGCCTATTAGTTGATTTTCCTCTAGGCATTTTGTCTTTTTCTAAGAACTAAAATGCCAGTGGGTGAATTTTTGCTTCGGAAGGAATAGTTTCTCAAACCATGAATATGAGAGCCTCAGTACCTGCTTCATCGTAAGAACTTCAACGCATCTTTAACGTTGCTTATCCAGTCCAAAGTGATCTCTGATTGAATGAAGGCTTGATTTTCAGCGCTGCCAAAGGCTGTGTTTGTGTGTTCCATCGTTATTCAGGATCACTGATACAACATCGACTCTCATAACATCGAACTACAGAATTATCGAGTCAATAATATCGTAAACAAAAATATCGACACACAATGCACAAAATAGAAAGGACACTAACATCGATTAAAAAATATCGTTTAAATAAATTTCGATGCCAAAAATATCGACGACAAAAAAAATATCGATAACATTTAAATAAAATGAAGCACATCAAAAACATCGATACAAATAATATCAACAACACAAACATCGATAAAATACATATAAACTGTATTGAAAATAACATTTAAACATAAAAAAATACTATTTACGATAATACAATAAAACAACATATACCAAATATAAAAAAAAAGAAATAATTATGAATTAATCACATTAATTTAAACAAATACATTTTAAAAAACAAAAACAAATTAATGAACAAACAATAGAACATAAAACAATATTTCAAAAATAACGAAAATAAACAAACATAAATATATATAATATATAAAAAAATAACACATTTATCTACATATAAAATTAAATAACAACAATAAACAAAATAAAAACAAACAATAAATAAACATAATAAACATTAAATAAATCACAAGGTAACAGCTAAAAGATTTAAAAAATCTATCTCAACCAATAAACTTAAAACACACAAACACAAACCAATAGAAAACTCTAACTAATTATACAAACACTATAAAAACAATCAAATAATTAACATAACATTTACCGTATAATGGATGACTTCGGAGGAAAAGCGAACCTTTGAGAGAGAGAAGACAAAAAGAAAACTACACCAAAAACTATTCCAAGCATCCCACAAAAAGGTAAGCACAAAACTTTGTAACTAAATAAATGAAAAAAGCGTGTAAAATATTATAATACATTTTCCTTTATATATAACAGTTTCAACCTCACTAAAATTGCATCTAAAAAATTCAACACAAAGATTTACGTACACAACAATAAAATATAACACAAAATAAGTATATGACTTCACCAATAATTAATGTAAATTATATAAAAGCACTAAACTTAATAAAATAGCAAAACATAGCTAACAAATGTTCTTTTTTTTAACAGATTGTAGAAAAATTGACAAAACCACAACATCTACCAAGGACACTGCATCAACTAAAAAGAGTAAGTATATTTATTTAATTACAAATAAATAAAAATAAACACTAAATAATATAAATAATCAAATTAACTAAAATTACAACGTAATATTTTATTTTTCACAGATTATACTTCACAACAACTCCACCCAAAAACCCCAAAACAAACATTACGTTCGAAAAAAAATACAAAATCAAGATAAGAGAAAAATATAATACAAAGTAAGTATATAAAATAACCAACAAATAGACCTAACTATTAAAAAACGATAAATTTATTAAAAAACAATTTATTACTAACAAATACTTTTCTCTTAACAGCTACTACAAAATTCAACAAAAAACAACATCAAGGAAAGAAACTGCACCAACTGAATTCAGTAAGTATCTTTTTTTCTTCAATTAAAAATATAGACCAAAAAAGCGAAATAAACAAATATACTAAAATTATAACCTTTTATTTTATATTTCACAGATTACACTTCAATAAAAGTCCACCTTAAAACAACAAAGCAAGAATTAACTTAGAAAACAGAGACAGAAGCAACATTACAGAAAAATATTAAATTAAGTAAGTATATAAATTAACCAACAAAAACAACCAAACTAATTAACAAAATTAAAATAAATGAAAAAGGAAATATAACTAACAAATATTTTTCTCTTGCCAGCTTCTACAAACTGCAACCTACAACAAAATCATCCAAAAAAAACATCATCACGAAAAATAGTAAGTATTTTGTTTCTTAACTAAATAAAAATATAAACTAAATAAATAAAATGACATAATAAAATGTAACACTTTAATAACAATATCATTTTACTTTTAAACCAACAGAAAAAAAACAAGTGGATAAACATCAACAATCGAAAAAAAGACCATCAAGAAAATAAGATCAAAGTACATGTAAATTTTTTTCTGACATATAAATTATACAAAATGTTTACTGTTCAAAATTGTATAATTAATAAATATATATACATATATTCACAGATTAACCAAAAAATGGCAGAGGGAGCAAAATTCATTACTTCACAAACAGGGGAAACTACTTCTCTGCTACATGGGCTACACCTATACCCAAGAGAAAATGAGTGGAAACAAAACACATTGGAAATGCAGTAAATATTACTCTAACTCTTGTTATGGGAGAGCCACTACAATAGAAATCAATGTAGTAAATGTCAAAGAGCATAACCATCCCCCCAATGTAACTGAAATTGAAGTTAGAGATGCTCTCAAGATAATCAGTGAAGCAAGTACCAGCTCGCAACAAGCAAATACCCAAATACTTAAAAACGTGTTAACTAGGGTACCTGTATGTGACGGGACAACTACCATCTAACCCCACTCTGAAGAGATTCATTTCTCGAACTAAAAGAGCTACAGCTCAAACACCACCCACCCCTCAAACTTTTGCTGAAATACAAATATTACCTGAATATACCATCACTCACAAAGATGAAAACTTCCTTCTCCATGACAATAAAAGTCATGAAAAACGAATACTCATCTTTGCAACAAATAACAACTTACAAAACCTTAAAAACTGCGAGACGTGGATGTTGGATGGCACATTCAAAGTTTGCCCCAAGCCTTTTTATCAATTATATACAATCCACGGCAGAATATGAAGATACTAACATACCATTCATATATGTAATACTCCCTAATAAACAAAACATCACATACATAGAGCTCCTAACAATATTAAAACAATACACCGACAATAACTTTCCACAAAAAATCATCAATGATTTTGAACAATCAATGATTCAATCAATTTTAAAAATATACCCACACACTGCAATACAAGGTTGTTACTACCACTTTAATCAAAGTATCTGGAAGCACCTACAAAAATCTACTTTAAGTATAGATTACGCCACCAATAGCAACTTTGCCTACCAAATAAAAAAATTAATAGCCCTGGCCTACGTACCAACAACTGAAGTAGCAAACCATTATAACCTACTTCTTGAAAGCCCCTTCCATCAGGCAAATGAAACTAAACTTACTCCCTTCCTAGACTACTTTGAAGATACTTGGGTGGGAAGGCTACATAGGTCAGGACACCGTAGGCAACCCAAATTCCAAATACCTTGGTGAAACGTATATGACAGTACTCTAGCTCAAAAAGCAAAAACAAACAAGGCAGTGGAAGGATAGCACAATGCCTTCCAAGCCACAATAGGAAGAGGACAACCAACCCTACATAAACTTATAGAAGCTATCAAAAAAGAACAAAGCTAGCAAGAGCTAAGGCTGGAACAATCCCTAACTAAAATCGGCCCTAAACTAAGTAAACAAACTAAAACGATGTATGAATATCTACAACATAAAACTAGACTATTTGCAAACACCAGAGGTCTAGAATACTTAGACATGATAGCTAAATCTATACTGTAAAAAAAAACAATACTAAACATCATAAACATTTAAAATTTCCAAACATTTAAACAACATATTTCAACTCTTTTTAAATTAATAATTATAACTATCTTATAAAATTTTAAAAATAACACAAATAAATATGACATAACATAATTATTAAAATAAAAATAATACAAACAAATGTAATAAAAAACATTTCCCACCCATAATAATAAAAAATAACTTACAGTTATGTAGCAGTAGACGATGCTGTAAATCCAATAAATCCATATTAGATGGAAAAACAAATCCATTCGTAAAGAGAACCCCGAAAAAATGAAATAATATAACTGTAGAAAAATGCTCCAACAACGCAATCCTCTCATTATCGAAACCCTCAAAAACCCGAAAAATAGCTTTAAAAAAAAAACGACACCGTCTGTTCACGATCCAGAAAACCTGTAAAGAAAATAAAAGAACACCCACCCACAATAAAACGTACAAACCCACAAACATTAAGATTAACAATAAACACAAAATAACACAATTAAACAACATATAACTAACACTACATAACACTCGACTCTAATCCAACACTACGGCAAACACATAAAACACTAAACTAACAAAACAACACCTAACTACACCAAAAACCAACAAATACGGTTCTCACAAAGCTAACTACATTACTACTATCTCGTCCCTACCCTAAAACTACCTTAAAAGTTAATTAAATCAAACTTACCTTAAGCGACGAAATGCAGCTCCCAACCGCGAGGTTCTGTCTTCCAAAATGACCTAAAAACGAAACAGATAGAAAAGTGAGAAAACTAGAAAAAAAATGGCGCGTAGTAAAAATGAAAAAAGACTCACTCCCCATAGAAAAGAATGGAGAAATAATATTAAAATGCAAACAAATAAATGTATATTTTTATACATTGTAATTTTTACAAATGTTCCAAAAATATACAAAAAATTGTAAATTATATATTAAATATTATATCATCAAAAATATACAAAAAATATAATATTTAATATATATTAAAATGTATGTTTATTTCATGTACTGTAAATTTACCAAACATATTAAAATGTATAATTTAAAAATATATGTGAAAATATATATTTGTAAATTATTTACTATATTAATTATTGGAATAAAAATAATATTCAATATACTAAATAATAAAATATACAAAAAAATATGTAAAATACATATTATATAATTGTATTAAAAAATAAATTTATATAAAATGTATTAAAAAAAATTATGTATAAAAATGAATACAAATGTTTACTTTTTCTACATGAATAATGTTTGTTAAAAATATATTATACTTTATAATACATTTTTAACAACATCAAAAACCTGAATAATGTTTTTATTATTGCGAAAAATTGTATAGCAAAACCAAATGAGAACGAATAAACTGTAAAATAAAAAAATGTGTAACCAATAGAAATGTTTACAATAATAACTAACATACATCTCCTTTCTTATTTAAATATACATACAAAATATAAAAATAAAATAATTAATAAACAATAAAAATGTACTATTCCAAAATCCAAACCAACTAAACTCAGGGAAAGTGCTGGATGATAAACCAAATTAAATTACTATTCCAAATCTAAAACCAACTAAACTCAGGGAAAGTGCTGGATAATAAACCGAATTAAATTAGTATTCCAACTCCAAAACAAAATAAACTCGGGGAAAGTGCTGGATAATAAAACATAATAAATTACTATTCTAACTCCAAAACTAACAAAACTCAGGGAAAGTGCTGGATAATAAACTAAATTAAATTACTATTCTAACTCCAAAACAAAATAAACTCAGGGAACGTGCTGGATAATAAAACATAATAAATTACTATTCCAACTCCAAAACTAACAAAATTCAGGTAAAGTCCTGGATAATAAACCTAATTAAATTACTATTCCAACTCCAAAACAAAATAAACTCAGGGAAAGTGCTGTAAAATGAGACATAATAAATTACCATTCCAATTCCAAAACCAATTAAACTCAGGGAAAGTGCTGGATAATAAAGCTAATTAAATTACTATTCCAACTCAAAAACAAAATAAACTCAGGGAAAGTGCTGTAAAATGAGACATAATAAATTACCATTCCAATTCCAAAACCAACTAAACTCAAGGAAAGTGCTGGTGTCACGATTCACTCCCTGTGCTCTCGTTCCCACCACCAGGGGGCCGAATTGTGGGGCTTTCCAGTATTCTAATATGCTTCCAGACACTCCCCTGTATGCATATCCTGACATCTAGGCATTTGGACATCATTTAGGAATTGACATCCATTCCCAATCCATGCCGGGTTTTGTGGAAGCCAGTCTGCTCATGCTGGAAACTCCATTACCTATAATCCCCTGCTCACTGCTTTGTCTCCACCCCTGCAGGCCAAGGATGGGTGGAGGAATTCAGTTCACCTGTGGCTGGCTGCTGCTAGCCTGCTCACACCTGATGTGCATTGGTACTGTGAGCTCTTTTAAGCCCCAGCTCCCTTCAGCCTAGTTTTGGTCATTGTAGCTGTATACCGGTGAGACCGATCCTTGTTTCCAGTGTTTCCTGAGCTTTTGATACCCTTGTTTCCAGTGTTTCATGAGCTTTTGATATTCCTTGATTCCGGAGCTATAGTTAATCCTTGTTCCTTGATTCCTGAGCTATAGCTATTCCTTGTGCCTGAATTAGCACTGCCTGCAGTGCTACCTTGTTTCCTGAGTTCCTGAGCTATAGCTATTCCTTGTGCCTGAATTAGCACTGCCTGCAGTGCTACCTTGTTTCCTGAGTTCCTGAGCTATAGTTATTCTTTGTTCCTGTTCCTGAACTGCAGCAGTTTCCCTTCTCCTGAACTAGCACTGCCTGCAGTGCTACCTTGACTCCTGAGCCTTAGCATTCCTTGTTCCTGAACTGCAGCAGTTTCCCTTGTTCCTGAACTAGCACTGCCTGCAGTGCTACCTTGACTCCTGAGCCTTAGCATTCCTTGTTCCTGACATGCAGCAGTTTCCCTTGTTCCTGAACTAGCACTGCCTGCAGTGCTACCTTGACTCCTGAGCCTTAGCATTCCTTGTTCCTGACCTGTAGCAGTTTCCCTTCTCCTCAACTAGCACTACCTGCAGTGCTACTTTGACTCCTGAGCTTTTGCTCAATTCTTGTTCCTGCCCCAGCACTGCCTTCTATGCTACTTTGTTTTCTTGATTCCTGAACCTGCACTATTCTAGTATACCTTTGTAGCCTCCCCTTTGGTATATCCTTTTCCAGTCCCTGCCTTTCTTCCCATTTCCTTGGTTCTAGTTCTAGTTTGCTGTCTTTCTATTTCTGCTGTCTTGCTTCTGTTACCTTGTATGTTTGTTACCTGCTTTCTGCCAAGTGTGCCCTGTGATTTCCTTCCTTTCCTGTTAAGCACTCCTCCTTGCTAGGTCCTTGTCTATTGTGCTTGTGTTTAGTTCTACCCCTTTGCTGTTACTGCCTTACGTGTTCCTGTTTGATCACCAGGATCCGTGGGCACAGCTGACTACCTAGGTGGTGTTTCTTGTTCACTGTGAGTATTGTCTTTGAGTTACTGTTATAACATCACCATAGGTATAAGCTCCACAGACCCTGCCTTTGCATACATATCCTATATGTGGCTATTTTCAGTCAGTATCTGTAACAGCAATTGTGGGTGAGGAACTTACTGAGCTTAAGTCTTACCGTGTGGAGCTCCTGAGCGCTTTACCCCACATTCCCTTTATTGTTAATGTTGTATTATATATATGTCTTGCACATCCGTCCTGGGTGTAGTTAGTCTGAATGCTAAATTGCCTTGTGAGTGCCCTTCCTTTCTGAGTCTTAGCCATCTTGTACAGGCTTCCCCTTTGGATCCCTTTTTCTCCTCTGACTCCTTGTGTGATCCTGGGCAGCGCTGTACTACTCTTTCTGTGCACGGTACGTTTTCTACCCAGTCCCCAGTCCTTGCTCAAGTCCCTGACTGTGTTCCCGACATAGTCCCGGACAGTCCTTGACAGCTGGATAACAAACCTAATTAAATTACTATTCCACCTGCAAAACAAAATAAACTCAGGGAAAGTGCTGGATTATAAACCAAATGAAGGGGTCCATTACGATGGCGGGCGGACAAAGTCCGCCCGCCATCGCAACGGAGAAAGGGACCGCCCGCCACATGTGCGGCGGTCCCGCTATTCGAATTAGGATGCACCCGCCACACTGGCGGGCGCATCCCCCATACTCAGCATTGTGGTGGGCGGTGCTCACAGCACCGCCCGCCACAATGCTGGAAATGCATGTTGTGCATTTGCATGCACAGGGTGACAGGCACCGCGCGGTGCCTGCCACCTTGTGCATTCAAATGCAGGGGGGTACCATAGGTACCCCCCATGTGCCCCCCCCCCCCCAACATCCTGGGGGCCCACAACGGGCCCCCAAATGCGAATCCCCCATGCCTTTTCATGGCGGTAATGCTGCCATGAAAAGGCACCTCTCCGCCTACATCGTAATATGGATGGCGGTGTCTTGCAGACACCGCCACCATATTATGCTCCCTTCCGCCGGTCGACGCAGTCGACCGGCGGCAAAGCGACGGACGGTCTTACCGTCCGCCGGGGTCCCCCGCCATAGTAATATGGCGGGGTAAATGTGTGGCGGGCGGAGGAAATAGCGGGTGGATCGCCACCGCCATACAGGCGGTGGCGATCCGCCCGCTATTGTAATGACCCCCTAAGTTACTATTCCAACTCCAAAACAAAATAAACTCAGGGAAAGTGCTAGATAACAAACCAAATATAGGGGCCTATTACGATGGCGGTCGGAAAACCTCCCCGACCGCCATGGTAACGGGAAAAGACCGCCCGCAAGGCCCGCGACATAACCGCCGGTCGTATTACGATGTTTCTTGCTCGAAATCCGACCGCTGCGGTCGGATCGCCGGCTTTAACATTGCGGCGGTTGCTGATGCACGCAGCACCACCCCGATGTCAAAAGGAGCATGTCCTGCATCTCCCTGCACTGCGTGGCAGGCACTGCACAGTGCCTGCCACCTGGTACAGGGAAATGTAGGGGGGGGCCATGGGTACCCCCCCAGTGCACCTACCCCCCCACAAAACATTGGGGGCCCGTCAACGGGCCTCCGGAAGACAATCACCGCATGCCTTTCCATGGCGGTCTGACCGCTGAGGAACGGCTGGCTACCGCCGGCATTATAATTCTGCCGGCGGAGCCTGCTCTGCACTGCCACCATTATCCCGGTCCTTCTCCGTCCGCCAGGCAGGAGTGCGGATGGCAACCGGCAGAAAAGCGGCGGTCGGAATTTCCCACCGCCGCGGTCACCACCGCCATCCTAATCTGACTGGCGGTTTCTGGCTTGCGATCGCGGGCGGATGTCCACCGCCGGTCCGGCGGTTGCCACCGCTGGCCAGGCGGCGGTCATCTGACCGCCGTCGTAATAGGCCCCTAAATTACTATTCCAACTCCAAAACAACTAAACTACAAAGAAATAGCTGGATAATTAAATATAATAAATTACTTACAACTCCAAATTTATAATCAATAAAATAAAATGTATTACCAAAATTATCTTTATAATAAAAATTTAAATTAATAAAATAATATTTTTCTACAAATTAATTTTTTTAAATTAAATTACAAAAAATATAGAAAAATATACTCAAACATAAATATAACCTCAATTTTTCTTTCAATTTTAAAATTTAAATTGTGACAAAAATGTAACAAATATCCAAATTGCATTTTTATTTTTAAACAACATTAAAAAACTACTCCTTAACCTTATCCACTGTAAAAGCAAAATCACATTACTAAATTATATCCAAAATATTTTCAAATTACTCCCCACCTCAATCCCCTATAAATACAACATCCCACTACTAAAACTTTACAAATTTTCTAAAATATTTAAATTTTAATCCTACATTTTAAAATTACTCCCCACTTTTATCCCCGATAAACCCAACATCCCGCTCCTAAAACTTAATTAAAAGAAAACAAACATTTTAACATATATTTTTTTTTATAAAACATATAACTAATACTAAATAATAATAATAAAACACCAACATTAAACAAAAAAAATCGATATAATTTACAATATTTTTGACATCGAAATATACAAAATCGATATTTCTGCATCACATAAAAATCGATATTTTTAATAACGAAAAAACTTACCTCGATATTTTTCACCATCGATATTCTTGACTCGATATTAATGCAATTCGATATATCCACGTCGATATTCTGTCTCTGCACCTGTTATTCAACTGCACGGCAGCAAACAGTCACCATTGCCTTGCCTCAACTGCTTTTTTTTTTTTAGGTAGGTTTTGTCTCCATGGTGAGCTTAGGAAGGGTGCGCGGGGTGATCAGACTGTTTCCACATGAAACTGTTTGTAGACTACTTAAGAGCTTCTTGTTGGCGTCCTGCTCCCTCCTAGGGAAGCCTGTATTGAACTGTGACAGGCATTGGCCAAAGTAACAACCCTTATGTATCGCACAGATGTGACTGTTTAAGGTTCCGATGGAAAAAAGTAAATATTCCCAAAATACATGAAATTGTTAAACCAGTACCCTATCCTTTAAAGTTTTCATGTAATTGGCCTAATTTGATACATAAATTGAACTTGCATTTCAATGCAAGGGATCCTTTTTACAACTTTAATAGGTGGAGAGGTATAAGAATGTTAATCATTTGCATCTCCTGAATTTGTAGCATTTATATAATGCTTCATGCAGCAGCTGAAGTGCATTAAAACAGTATGGCTACTGTGATCCTAAGTACAATGGGATGGGCTGTCACTGAGTGCGGAGGCGAGGTCAGAGACGTAACTAAAAAGAAGGAAATATCAACTATTTTGTTTACCTTTCACCTATATATATAATGCAATCACCATAAATAAAAATATATTCCAGGTAAACTAATCTGTGAAATACGTTGTTCTGGTACGAAAGCTCAGTTGGTTAATTAATTCACTTAAGATATCTATGTCCCTAATTGGAGGGTCCCCGATTTGAATCTTGATTGGTGCACTGGGGAATAATGAAATACATATTATAGAGCTATGGTGTCAGAGCCTGTGACAGAGAGCACTGTGAATATTCACATCTTTAGTTAAGAAAACGAATTACACACTGCAGGATGGCAATCTGCTACCTTTTGATGAGCTGGTAGACCACTATAACATACATAGGGTCAATTCCTGCTATACCACACACAGACTCATATTTTGTGTGCTAACTGGAATGCCTTGGCAATAGAACCACCTACCCATGCTGTTGTACAGTACCTCACTGTCACGGGCAATGGGTGAACACTAATCATCTGGTTGGCAAAAACTATTGGAGAGCATATTCAGGTCTATCTAGCCCGGCCTTCAGGAGAGATGGGAAACGGAACTTGGGCGTGCCTTTGCTCACAAGGAATGGGGCAGGGAGCTGGCCTATCCAGCCTCTGTATCTAGGAATTCAAGGTTTAAGATGATCCCAGTCTTTCTGCTGCATATGATGCATTTATCTCCTGCCAAAATTAACAAGTTTTTCCCTGGGGTGAAGCGCAGCTGTCCTTGTTGCCACCTCCCATCTCAGCATCAGCACAGCACCACCTTCGCATCAGTGCACCACCTCCAGCGCAGCCCCAACTCTGCACCAGCGCAGCCCCACCTCAGCAGCAACTCAGCACCAACACAGCACCTCCTCAGCATCAGAGCAGCATCACCTTTCTCTTCTTCCTCCTTCTCTCCTTTGTTTATCTCTTTCCACTCTTTCTCTCACCATTTTCCCTCTCCACTTTTTCTTTTCCTCTTTGATGCTCTTTTTTCTGTCCGTCTCTAGTCTTCTGCCTTCTCTCTTTCTCTGTCTGACCATCACCCAGGCACTGATCCTCTATTTCTGTTGATCTCTCCTGTGGTCACTCTCATTCTAACGCACACTCTCTGTTCCCCCTCTCTCAGTTTCACTCATTTTCTCTCTCACTTCCTCTATCTCTCTCCCAAGCACACACACACGCACACAATTTCTTGCTCTTTCTCTCTCTTGTTTCTCTTTCTATGTCACCCATTATCCTTCCTATGGGAATCATTCTTTCTGTTCTGTTGCTCTTCTCTCATACTAACTCAGTCTGCCTTTCTCAGATGTTTATTTCTTCCCCCTACACACACCCTCTTACCTCTGTGTTTCATTCTCTATCTATATCCTCTATGCTTCTGTATATATTATATTATACTGATTTCAGACTCTGTCCACACAGTTTCTAATATGCCCCATTTCCATAAGTGCCCTCAGAATCTGGCATCTGTTGATTCTCCCCTAGTGTCCGTCTGCTGCTCGTGTGGTAATGCAGGTACTGTTTCCCAACCTCCACCCTCCTATTGTTGATGTCTCCCCCCATAACAAAAAAAAGCTATAGCAAAAAAGCATTGGAATGGCAGAAAGAAGCTACCAGCATTGCAAAGAGAAACAAAAGAGAAGACATTTTTTATGTTAATTCTTTTTTTGAATAGGGTCGTTCAGTTGTACACAATGTCTTTTTGCTTATATATAATGTAACAAAAATGCATATAACATTTTTTTATTATAGCTTTTCAACATGCTGCACAGCAGCCACACTGCTCTACAACATAGCTTAAAGACATTGCCAAAGCCAATAGCTCTGGCTAAACACCTATAAAGTCCCAAAGGTGAGACCTATTGGCTATGCCAGTGCTTGTTTTGATGGGGAGTCAAAGAAGTTTGGCAAGTAACTTGGAGATGGAGTGATGCGTAGGCACCCTCATCAGCAGGCATGCTGGCATTATTTGGACAATCTGTGGTCTTTTGAACGTGTATTAGGAAGTATCTAAGTAAAGTACATTACTGCAGTCCAGACAAAATGCCGTCAAAGCTTGAACGAGTTTTTTGGGGAAGTAATAGGTAGATGGTTCTCAAGATGTTAAAACAGCCTGCCGCTAGTATCCTGACTTGGACTTCTAAAGACAGTTTGTCATCCATTCAGATCCCTAAGTTCTTAACCAAAGTTTTAGGCCTCGGGTGAGCTGTCAGGTGAGTAGTGCGGTATCCAACAACTGGGGTTGTTACCTAAGATCATGTCCACTGTTTTTCCACTATTCAGTTTAAGACAGCAGTTGGCCATCCAGTTGGCCACTGCCAAGAGGCATGGCTTTGGTCATGCCACTTTACAATGATGTTCCAGGGCTGGTGAGATAATGAATTGGGTGTCATCGACAAATGACATCAATGATAGACCATAGGACTGTACTATGTCTGCAAGAGGGAGACAAACATTAAACAATGTGGGGCTCAGCGATGAGCCCTGAGGAACTCCACATTCAAGGGATAAGAGAGCCGAATAAAGAGGCTTATCCCATACTTGAAAGCTTCGCTCAGGACAAGAGCCATTTAAAAGCCTGATGTTCTACCCCAAGATTGTATATTTGCTCTAATAGAATAGTATGAGCAACCATGTCAAAGGCTGCACCAAGATGATGGCTGCCTCGCCCCCAATATCCAGAGTGCATTTGAGGTCCTAGCTTACCGCCAGTGGTGCTGATTCAGTGCTGTGGCTAGGAAGGAAGCCCGTCAGAGAGGAGTGAAACAGATGGTTATTTTCTAAAAACTTAGATAATTAAGTATTCACATGCTTCTCAAGCACCTATCCGAGAAAGGGAAGGAGTAACATCAGCCTGCAGTTCTCCAAATGTGAGAGGTGGAGGGATGGCTTCTTTAATAGAGGCTTAACTACTGCATGTTTCCAGGCCTTAGGTAAAACTGCGCTCGACAAGATTGGTTCAAAAGCTCCTTTGCAACAGGGAGGAGAGTTTCTGTCACGAGGTTGAGAATATGAGGTGGCGATGGGTCCAATGAACAACCCGATTTTACTTTCCTAACAAGACTTGCTGAGTTTTCGTCATCAAAAGGTTGAAAAGCAGAGAGAGGGCTTAAACCTTTGGGCTGAATACCTATTTCACCTGGGTTAGGGAAGGAAGCATAAATGTCATGTATGTTCGAAGAAAAAAAAGTGGTTAAGCCGTTACAGCGGGATCTGACGGGGCTGGCACTGGGCTCTTTGCTGCAGGATCAGTGAAAGACTTCACTGTCAGAAACACTTCTTTGGCCGAGTTTGCAGCATTGTCTATTTTCTTGACAGAGAAGTCTGCTAGAGCATTCCTAATGGCGTAGTGATGGATGTTAATATGTAGATATTTTTCCATTTTAACCCCAAAGTTTTACATTTCTATTGTAGGTCTTGTAACTGGGTATTGAACCAAGGTGCAGACCTCTTTGCCCATGGGTCTATCATTTCACACAAAGGGACACTATTATCAAGTCCTGTGGTAATCCATTTTCTAAAGATCTGGTCTCCATCAGTCCCAGAATCCTTGAATTCTGGCCTCTTAGAGGCTAAGAGGGAGTTCAATCTTACGGGATTGAGTTTAGACCCGCATCTACTCCTGCTTAGCATCTTACGGGCTCTTGGGCAAGGAAAGTGAGACTGTGACTAGAAAATGATCCAACCACATAACTGGTAGTGGCAGACTAACCAATAAATCATCGATAGTAGAGAACACTGGGGCAAGAAGTTGACTTTCTTATGTGTTGAGGATTCACCAACTGTGTGAGTTGGATAGCAGCCAAATCTTGAATTAAATTCTTTGCTTGTGGACAATAAACATCAAGATGTATGTATGTCTGGGTCACACACAGCTCGAGTGACCCTGCCTGTCAGGATCACACAGAGGTCGAGTGATCCTAAATGTTCGCTCTACATCCATCCATCTCTAGTGACCCTGCATGTCTTGGTATTATGCAGCATGAGTGACCCTGCATATCTGCGTCACATACAGCTTGAGTAACTGCATGTGTGGGTCACACTCACCACAAGTGACCCTGTATGTTCAAGGTTCACACAGCTTGAATGACCCTGCATGTCCAATTCACAGACAGGTTGAGTGACCCTGCATGAATGGGTAATACCCAGCTTGAGTAACCCTGCATTTACAGGTCACACACAGCTGGAGTGACCCTGCATGTATGTATCACACACAGCTCTAGTGACCCTTGCATGTGTGTATCACACATAGCTCTAGTGACCTTGCATGTTTGTATCACACATAGCTCTAGTGACCTTGCATGTGTCCATCACACACAGCTGGAGTGACCCTGCAAGTGTGTATCACACACAGCTCTAGTGACCCTTGCATGTGTGTATCACACATAGCTCTAGTGACCTTGCATGTTTGTATCACACATAGCTCTAGTGACCTTGCATGTGTCCATCACACACAGCTGGAATGACCCTGCAAGTGTGTATCACACACAGCTCTAGTGACCTTGCATGTGTGTATCACACATAGCTCTAGTGACCTTGCATGTTTGTATCACACATAGCTCTAGTGACCTTGCATGTGTCCATCACACACAGCTGGAGTGACTCTGCTTGTGTGTATCACACACAGCTCTAGTGACCCTGCATGTGTGTATCACACATAGCTCTAGTGACCTTGCATGTGTGTATAACACATAGCTCTAGTGACCTTGCATGTGTCTATCACACACAGCTGGAGTGACCCTGCATGTGTGTATCACACACAGCTCTAGTGACCCTGCATGTGTGTATCACAAATAACTCTAGTGACCTGGCATGTGTGTATCACACACAGGTCTAGTGACCCTGTATGTGTGTATCACACATAGCTCTAGTGACCTTGCATGTGTGTATCACACACATCTCTAGTGACCCTGCATGTGTGTATCACACACATCTCTAGTGACCCTGCATGTGTGTATCACACATAGCTCTAGTGACCCTGCATGTGTGTATCACACACATCTCTAGTGACCCTGCATGTGTGTATCACACATAGCTCTAGTGACCCTGCATGTGTGTATCACACAAAGCTCTAGTGACCTTGCATGTGTGTATCACACCCAGGTCTAGTGACCCTGCATGTGTATATCACACACAGGTCTAGTGACCCTGCATGTGTGTATCACACACAGCTCTAGTGACCCTGCATGTTTGTATCATACATAGCTCTAGTGACCTTGCATGTGTGTATCACACACATCTCTAGTGACCCTGCGTGTGTGTATCACACACAGGTCTAGTGACCCTGCATGTGTGTATCACAATCGGGTCTGGTGACCCTGCATGTGTGTATCACACACAGCTCTGGTGACCCTGCATGTGTGTATCATACATAGCTCTAGTGACCCTGCATGTGTGTATCACACATAGCTCTAGTGACCCTGCATGTGTGTATCACACATAGCTCTAGTGACCTTGCATGTGTGTATCACACACAGGTCTAGTGACCCTGCATGTCTGGCTAATACCCAGCTTTATTAACCCTGCATTTACAGGTAACACACAGCTGGAGTGACCCTGCATGTGTGTATCATACACAGCTCTAGTGACCCTGCATGTGTGTATCACACATAGCTCTAGTGACCCTGCATGTGTGTATCACACACATGTCTAGTGACCATGCATGTGCGTATCACACACAGCTCTAGTGACCCTGCATGTGTGTATCACACACAACTCAAGTGACCCTGCATGTGCGTATCACACACAGCTCTAGTGACCCTGCATGTGCATATCACACACAGGTCTAGTGACCCTGCATGTGCGTATCACACACAGCTCTAGTGACCCTGCATTTGCGTATCACACACAGCTCTAGTGACCTTGCATGTGTATCACACACAGATCTAGTGACCCTGCATGTGTTTATCACACACATCTCTAGTGACCCTGCATGTGTGTATCACACACAACTCTAGTGACCCTGCATGTGTGTATCACACACAGCTCTAGTGACCCTTATGTGTGTATCACACATAGCTCTAGTGACCCTGCATGTGTGTATCACACACAGCTCTAGTGATCATGCATGTGTGCATCACACATAGCTCTAGTGACCCTGCATGTGTGTATCACACATAGCTCTAGTGACCTTGCATGTGTCAGTCACACACAGCTGGAATGACCCTGCATGTGTTTATCACACATAGCACTAGTGACCCTGCATGTCTGTATCACACACAGCTCTAGTGACCCTGCATGTCTAGTTCACACACAACTTGAATGACTCCGCATGTCCAGGTCACACACAGCTCGAGTGACCCTACAGGTCCATGTCACAGGCAGCTCCAGTGTCCCTGCGCCGGTTGTGCCTCCGCCCTCCATGCCCATCTGTTCTAGCCAGGTTGTGGTGTCTGGTTTTGGGTGTACAAACCTTCCATTGGAGCAGAAAGGGGTTGTTTGGTTTCACTCAACTGGTTTGAGTAGGACTGAGCAGAACATCCTACCACCTGCAAGAAGCATGGCCATATGTCCCCAAGTGTGTAAAAGGTACTTGCTCTACGCCCACACCAAGCCTCTTGTGGTAATCAAGCTGCAGCCTCATCAACACCCTCTGATTAGCTAAGGATAGCCTGTAGTGAACTGACATCTTCTGCAAATATTTTGGGCTGTTCACCGTCACCATGGCTTCCGAGTCATTGCTGCCACTATAGGATATCTCTTACCAGGTGGCTGGGCATTGTGCATAGGAAAATGCTTTGTTTCCTCCAAACTCGCAAGTGCTGCACAAGACCCGGGTGCCTGGGTGGCCTGGCCGGAGCTACGACTAACCTCAGCTGAGACCTGATCCTCTGTCGTGTAGCTCCTATAGTACCCATGCAGGACCTCCGCGTTTGTGTAACATAAGCTGTGGGCTTGGTGGCAGACTGACTCTGTGCACCCTCACCGCTTATGTTAGATTGTTTTGCATTAGCTAGCTCGCAGTGCCACTAGTGCCCTCTGGAACTCTCTTCCCCTCTACATTCGTAACATCTCTGACCATCAGACTTTCAGACGGCATGTGAAGACATGGCTTTTTCCTCAACCCTAATCTCTTCTCCGCCTCTCTCCGTCTTGCTCAGCGCTGGGACGCCTCATTGCCGAGGCAGCCATGCGCTCTACAAGTATTCTAATCTAATCTAATCTTATCGGGGAGAGATTAGTTTCTGGCAACCTTAGAACATGACAACCCTGATTCCCTCAGAATCGTGGAAACAATGTACTACCTTTCGCTCAGTCACTCGTGCTCACTTATTCGGTTTGTCTCAGAGAGTTACACAGAATAAACAGTCGGGCGTTTCAATAAGTATTTATTGAACAGTTGTTATTCTAGTGTAAAATATATGTGCTGCGGTAACCAGCAGACAATAGCAGAGATATATTATCAGCAGTACGATAAAAGCAAAGGGATAGAACAGTTCTACCACATTGCGATAATCATGGATACATACATGAATATAAAATCATTATGCAAGTGCGCGTACTCCTACGATGCCTAACTAGATGTACTGAGTGTACCTAGCATATGTGTGTAGGTCTTAGAAGCTAAGAGCCAAGAATCCTCCTAGGATTTAGTCGAACCCCCATACCTGAATAGAGAGAGTGTGGGACCCCGTCCTGGTCTCGAGTTGGACACCCCGTCCGGGTTGTGTCAGACCACTGTCAGCTTGGGCGACTGCATGCAGGAGCCTCAGCGTCTCTGGTCAGTGTGTCAGCATGGAAGTCTCGGTTCCCTCTGTTTTACCGGGGCAAGATGTGGTGTATTTATACCCTAAAGAGTCTCGGTCCTTAGTATGGTTTGTATTGGTCATGAGGAAGACGTCAGGGGTGAACTTTGTACCTACATATTATGCCAGTGGTGTATTCTTAGAAAGCCATGCATAATTAATGAGTACAGTGTGGGCCTGTGTTTGGAAGAACCCTGCTGCATTCAAAACCACAGGATAGATAACGTTCAGCCCTCAGGGCTCGTTGTGTGTTAGCTGGGACCAATGTAGGTGAAAGATCATGCCTATATAAGGAATCATACCATAATAGGACATGTACAGTTGTGACCATAATTGGGCATATGCGGCCATGACCATAATTGGGCAAGTACGAATATGACCATATTAGGGTAAATATGAATACGTCCATTTTAGGGCATGTACGAACGGGTCTACATTGGGGCACCTATGCGGGATATAACACCCACTCCTCTTCCCAACGGGATAATAAATGACCATACTTAAAATCTGGATAATTTAAAAACATTTTTTTAAAAGCAAGTAAAAACATGGTTCTAAAAAAGCGTTAAAAAATATTTTTGGTGCTAAAAAAAAAAATGTTGAAATTCAGCTTTTCCCAGTTGCCACTTAAAAGTCTCTCTATAGAAGTTGTATTACCATAAGCAGGAGAAGGCCATGCTTTTCTCAAGCGAAAGTGTCAATGTAAGAAAATGTTCCAAATTTAGATCGTTTATTTTGAAACGAGTGAAGAAGCCGAATTCCTTCCCAGGACACGATGAGCCAATTCAAGATTACGCATCCTGACTGGGAAGCTCAATATTATCGGTGTCAGCTGCTGTAGATGACAAATCCAACGCCTCACAGAGAACGTCAATCGCACATAGATGGAATGTAGTACTGCCAACAGTCGGTGCTGCGGCAGCTTGTGCGGCAGTTGTAACCTGGGTGCCTGTGGAGGAGTCACCTAACCCAGAAGGAGCGAACGGCACCTGTGGATTCTCCAGGAATGCATTCATCAGAATCGGAAGCCGTTGAGGACAACGCAGAGCGTGGGCCTTTACGGGGTCCAGTATTGCATCCGTGTCCGGAGGCGCATCTGATGGAAAAGTTAGACAAAGATCCAACGTGCATTCTTCTCCGCAGAACAGGCATCGAAGCACAGGTAAGATGCAGTCTATCCAGACTTCTCTAAATGATAGAAACCAGGAGGCATTGAGTTCTCGCAGGCAAGAAATGCCCAGAAGTTGTACCATGCGTTCACGGTATTTCCGCTCCAGGAGCGTGTTCACCATTCCCTCGGGAAGTGGGCCGTCCATTGCGCAGCAGCAATATTACAATCAGGATTCCTGCAATTAGGAACAGGATGAGCGGGAATCCTCCAAATACGCTTCCCAACACGGAGTGTATAAAATTTGGGATTACTCCGAGGACCGTCTGAAAGGTGCTTAACAGTCCTGACCCTATGGTCTTAAATAGGTGTACAATTCCGCTCGTATCAGACATATTGAAGATACGTCCCACCATTTCTGCGAAATGAATGGGGCAGTTTGTACGTATGAGTGCCTGTATCTCAGTCGAGGTCCTTGCAACTTGAAGTTCATAGGTTTCTCGAGCAGAGGTTAAGGGCACGGGTTGCTGTAAAAGCATGGCTTTCAATCTGCTCAGAGTATCAAACTGTATAAAAGAAACATTCAGCGAAAGCCATAACGGCGCCTCCCTGACTGTGTTCAGTGGCAGAAACAATACTTGCATACAGCAAGTAACCCTGGAGTTAACAGTTACTAGATATGCGATGCCCGGAAGCATCCCAAAACAACCTTGATCATTTAGCATTAAGTAACTCCCATTCGAGAGCAGCTGGAAAACCGGCGTGATCATGGCCGCTGGGGTCCCTGACATGTGACAAGATAAGTTCGCCACTGAACCACTGCAGGCTCCATGTAGAGAAATATCCTGACACATGAGAGAACCGCTCAAAGCGTTCTTGCAGTTTGTACCACTCAGATACACTTCTCGATCCCCATTCCGGCATCGGTATCTATATGGTAACTCCCAAGTTTCCTTGATGTATCCCTTACCCATTTTTACATATTTGCCTGCCTGTCTTTGCTCAAGGCAATATTGAAACTGAAACGTAGTGACCGGCAGAGTGATTTGGCCATGAATGAGCCATTCTGTTGATGGTGATTCGGGTACAATGAATGGTAACCTTTCCAGTTTCTCAATACGCAGCATTGTATATTTGGCTCCCCTTTCTGACATTTCTGTCTGTTTATCAGTTAGATTGTATTCTGAGAACAGAGACGTGGTGTTTATAAAATGCCATGGCACATAGCCTGCACGCAAAGATTGCAGCGTCCAGCTTAACATCATAATAGAACGTAGCTGAGATTGCCCGTGTTGTAACAAGGCCAGATCTTGTTCTAATATGTCGATTGCCAAGGACACAATGTTGCCTAAGGAGTAAATCCTGGAGGTCAAAGTAGTTAACCCATTATCCACCACTGCTAATGCCTTTTCTAAGTTAATACGGTCTATTTCCCGTATCCTTTCTGTGGCCTCTTGTTGGGATATTTTCCAGTTTTCATTATAGTAGGCATAAAGGCCTGCATATATGAAACGTTTCTGATGCTGTTTCTTGGGTCCCAGTAGAAAATCTCTAAGATCCATGTCAGGTGTGAGTAAGGTCAAGTGGTGCTTTACTTCTGTCAGTGTTGAGGTCTCTAGCCAATCAAGGCACAACTTCCCAACACTATAGGATGTCACTACCCCCGGGTGATGTCTCTGTACATAGCGTGGGTCTGGCCTGTGGATACTAAACCCTTCGGTTGTATTCATAAATCTCTGTAGACATTTGTTTGTGTCAATGGGCCAAACCAGCCATTCTGTCCAATCAGGATCTGATCTGTTGTACTGGAAAATGGCATCTAATCCTACCCCTTGTGTAGTTGAGTCCTGCCTCCCACCCATCGGAGATGGTGTTGGAAACCCCGGTGTGTTCATTTCTTTGCCTTTGTCTAATCCAAGACAGGATGTCTGTTGCACAGTTTTGCTCAGAAATAAAATCTGCTGCGGGATGATGCATGCTCTAAAAAGTGCTTCTATTCCCTGGACTTGCCAGTCCCTAGAACCCCAGATTGATTTCGATTCTATTGTGTCTTTCCATAGATCGAAACCCTGTTTAGACAACTGGTTCAGAAAGGATGCAGAGTAAATATGTTTGGTGTTTGTTAACATAATTTTCTGAGCTGAAATTTTCTCCATTTTATAATAAAATGACGTTGGGTCGGATGTGTTAAACCCTGAGAAGTATGTGAATTTCTGTGCAAACGCTTGTGAACTACCTTTTGGAGGTGTTGGGCAGTGTTCCCACTGGTGGTATTCAAATACATTTCTAGGTGTTATAGACTTGTGTAAGAATTGATGACCATATTGCTGATAACAGTACAATGTATCATAGTCTGAAGTACCTTCTAACATTTCATTGTTCGGAAATGCTGCAGTTTTTTCTAAATCAGACATCATAGCATTTACAGTTTCAGTGTCCCAATCATCAGAAAATGTACTGGAGGTAATGAAATCACTTAAAGAAATTTTAAATACATGTTTTAGCTTTAAAAGTTCAGTCGGACCTAATATATCATAATCAATCTTGTCCCATACTATACCGTCCGGTATAGGAACTACTGTGATGTTCACTGAAGACAAGTCTCTGGGTTCACGATGTGAAGACTGGTGTGGTTTTAAAATCAAGTTGACTCTTTGGGCTGTAGAGCTTGGTTGGAGGTATCGTCCATTAATAAGCATACTAAAAGTTATTATTAAACCTAGCCAGAATATGAAAAATAAAATCCCAGTGATATACCATAGTTCTATCCAAGGTGACACCAGGTAAGTCTTTCTAAAAAGTTCAAAAAGTCAATGAGTTTCTGTTGGAGTGATTTTTTGGCTGGCGTCAGCTTCCGGCTCACTTGGATCCAGTGAAAACGTATCAAAGTTCATGAAATAGCCAGAAGCAGTTCGATCAATTGTTGGAATTGCATCGGGATTTGTTGAAATCGGATTTTGCTCTTGACGAGGCATGTTGACGTAGATGTCTGTATTAGGTCTTATTGCAACTTGGCTGTTAAGTTGATTTTCATTTTGAAGATGAATTTCTTGTTGAAGTGGAACGAGTTCCATAGCATTGTTGCTTAGTCCTTCATCCCGTACAGGTGGCTCTTCAAATGTGATGAGTCTCTCTGTTTGGACTTCTTGGATTGTAGCGAGAGGAGGGCGTCTGCTACTGTAGAGTCCACGAGGCCTACTGTTTAGTATCGGCCACATAGTGTGGTTTGATTAAGTCTATTGAGACAAATCTTTTCTCCTTCTTTCCGGCAAGAGGTGGCAGAAGTACAGTTCTTGTGCCGTGGATTGCAAGGACCGGTACAGGTTTTCTGTAGGATGGCCCAAATTCTTTCTTGTCAGCAATCTTCTCTCTGACCAGATCCCCGATTTTAGGGATCCAGATAGGTCTTGCCGTTACTGCCTTGACTTCCTCAGTGGCGGCCTGTTTCCGGAGCACGTTACTTTGTTGTGTCCTGGATTCATTTAGATCCTGTAAAACAGCCAAACGATTATGGATATCAAATGGTTTTTCATCTGCTACTGTGCCTTCACAATCAAGATCAGGTACCCACATTCTTGTCCCAAATAGGACCTCGTAAGGAGTGACACCTCCTAGAGAGCTTCTTGGCTGATTATTGAGCGCGCGCTGTACCCCATAAAGGTGATCGACCCATCTACCGCCCTTGCCTAATACCCTAGCTGTTAAAGATTGCTTTAAGTCTCGGTTTTTCCTCTCCACAACAGAATTTCCCTTGGGATGGTACGGAGAGGAGTACCGCAATGCTACGCCCATTCCTTCCATGGCCTCTTTGTAAGCCCGAGAGCTAAACGCCGGACCACGGTCAGAATGTAACGTGCCAACTGCGTATGTGCCGATAAAGACTCGCAAATCTTTTATAACAGTTCGAGCGTCAGCCGAGCGCTGAGGCCAAACCTTGAGGAAACTTGAGCTGGACGCGCACGAATGGACAATCTAATGCTGTCTAACAATGGTATCTGTACTGGACGTGTTGCGGTGGACCCATTCATCTGCTTGCAGATGTCGCAGTTCCAGACGTAGTCTCTAATCAACCTTCTCATCACGGGCCACCAGTAGCGTTCTTTTAACAAAGCAACAGTCTCCTTAAGTCCGTTATGTACAGAACCTGTTCCTTCGTGTGCTGCCATAATTAAGCCTAGCCTACGATCCATATTTGGTATTACTCTATCCCCCACTCCAGGAATCTGAGCATATGGAATGTTTTGTGCATCTAACTTGTAGGAGTACTTGAGTGGAAATTTTTTAGGTACTGCTGTGCTGCCTTTGCGTGAAGCATTGACAGCTACCATTATCTCGCCGTCTACCCTCGTCTTTGAACTAGTAACTGCAGCTACAGCCCCCTTTGCGGCTTCATCAGCCAATGAATTCCCTTCAACGTGAACGCCATCACGCTGATGACTCAGTGTATGTATCACGTGAGCCCTTGGTAGTTCGTTTCTCAACTCCACTACCTGTTCCCATAGCATTTTATGCTTAATTGTGCCACCTTTTGCATCTTTGAACCCGCTTTGTTCCCAATGATGCAGATATTCATTGTACGACTGTACACAGTAAAAGGAATCACACACAATACGTTAAAAATTTCATGCATGATCTAGATTGCCCAGATTATTTTGCCAATCCCGATACCTTGTCCCTCATTTCAAGAAAGGACCTTAAGGCTCTATGCATCAACCATCTGGAGACGATTAGACTGTCATCTAACATTATGAAAATCTCAATTAGAACTAATCAGCTGCTTCTGACCCAGCTGGGAATCCAGCCCTATTTATTAACAACTCATAGAAATTACGACAGGATGCTACTGACACGCTTGCGTCTTGGTAATTTCCATAACCTAGTAACATTCCCTCAGGTAAATGACTGGTCATGCGTGCTCTGCCCATGCCCCTGCAATGATACATCTGCACAGTCCACAATCCATATCTTATTTTTTTGTAAGTTTTTTACCCTAATCAGGAAAAGATGGATTCTTCCCTACTTGAAACTCCAAGGTCTGAGACAATGTCAACCTGCTTTTATCAAATTGCAATTTTTAGATAACGAAATTTTTAACGCTCACATTGTAAAATATTTGAAAGGGGTGATAAGAGCAAGGAATACCATGCAAGGTCCATCTTCTGTTTAATTGATTCTGGTTTCTAACTAGGTCAAGGCCAAATCGAAACTTGTTTCTAGTTTTTCCTTTTTCTTCCCTTCTTGCAAATTGTACATAGCGGTTTTTGTTAAATGAAATCTTTTTAATCTTTCACCGATGCAATTTTATCATACCTTTGTCAAATGGTGATCACTTGAATTAATTTTTCTCATGTTTATTGTGATGAATTCTGCTTTTATGATTTGACATTTTAAATCGAATAAAGCGTATCTTGAACTTAACTCAGTGTATGTATCACGTGAGCCCTTGGTAGTTCGTTTCTCAACTCCACTACCTGTTCCCATAGCATTTTATGCTTAATTGTGCCACCTTTTGCATCTTTGAACCCGTTTTGTTCCCAATGATGTAGATATTCATTGTACGACTGTACACAGTAAAAGGAATCACACACAATCAGTGTGGGGAATTCGTGATCCGTATTTATAAGTGCCAGTACAAGTGCATTGAGTTCTGCCAACTGTGCCGTGCAGTCTCCTAGAGATTGCGTTTTTGTGCAACTAGGATGGAACTTTCCATCGTACATGCGACCTTTAACAATCGCACACGCTGCGCTGTAAGCTTGCTTACTCCCTGTGGCTGGTTGAGCAGATCCGTCAGTATAGCTAATGTATTCATACTGATCGAGAGGCAATATTTCATTTGGTAGAGGATATTCTTGTTCGCATTGCAGGAATGCCTGTGTTTTTAAACTTGGATCAAATCTGTATTCAACATCCGTTGCAGTAAGAGAATTAGCCCACTGTATCCATCTTGGATGTAAGGTTTTAGCATTTGGAATGCTAGCTTTTGTAACAGCTTCTAAAGCTGGTACTGGGGTCACGACAATTATGTGTTTTCCCTGAGCCAGAGCTCTTTCTCTTGCTACAGCGCTCTGCACTGCTGTCAGGATTTTTTCTGTTGAAGTGAAACGCATTTCTGCGTTTGTATACAGGTGTGATTTGTATGCGATTGGTACTGTTTCACCTTCATTAAAAGTTAAATAAGTGTACCCGCATTGACCCGCTATGACTCGGATCACTAAGTTCTGTGCGTTTACGCGTGTCTGTAAATGTTTAGAAGCTATCATGTCTTCCTGTAGGGAACGCAGGATATTTGTGTGTTCCTGTGTCCATTTTCTGACTGAAAAATCAGGTTTTATTAAGTCGTAGAAAGGTTTTACTCTTTCTGCGTAATCCAAAATGTATGTTCGACCAAAATTTAGGAATCCCAGAATTGATTGTAAATTCTTTAATGATTTTGGAGGTTGGAGCAGCGCACACTTTTCTAAAAAGTTAGCTGCCAGGCTTTTTCCCTCACTTGACAGCTTGTATCCTAAAAACAGGACATTGAGGTGGGCAATTTTGATTTTCTGAAATTAAATTTATAGCCCTCAGAGGTGAATCCCATAATAATGGTGCTCACCCTGGTCAAGTGCCTCTTTAAGTCATCGTCCGTCAGATAAATATCATCCACATAGGACAATGCTTCCTCATCCAAATTTTGGAGTAACTCTGTTACCCTTGCTGAGAACAACCACGGGCTATTCGTGTACCCTTGGGGGAGTCGGCAAAATTGCCGTTGAGATCCTAACGCACTGAATGCGGTTAGATACCTGCTTTCAGGCGCTATATTTTGGCAGAAAAATACATTTGTGCATTTTGAACTGCAAATGTCTTTGTGCAAGTGTTTAAATGTCTGGAATCTAAACCTAGACGATATGTGTTGTCAGGTTTGGCTACTGGGAACAAAGGATTGTTCATAGGTGAAGTGCAATTTTCTATCACCCCTGGTATTCTAGTTGATCTAGAATCTCCCTGACTTGTTTTTAGCTTGCTGCTTTATAGGGTATTGCCTTTGGGCATTTGGGGAAACTTTTAACGGGATCACGTGGTGGGTTGACTCCTCATCCCAACCAGCATGATTTTTATACAATGCTGGAGCTAGGGCAACCGCCCACTCCTGCGCATATGCATGTTTAAGGTGAATGGGAACGAGGTCGGAAAAGGCTGGAAAAATTATCGTTTCTCCCCTAGGGCACTCCATGACGAATGCAGGCGGCCAGTCTTGTTCTGCTAAAAGAATGTCATAACCAGATGACAGATTTTTCCAAAAGAGACCTTTAACTTTTCTGGGCTTGTCCCCCTCCATCCGGAGTGTTCTCATGTAACTTATGTGGGACACTTACCCGAGTATCAGGTGTTTCCACCGTGATATACTCACTCAACTCCGCTGTCACCAGAAATTCCTATCGTTACTTCTGCCGCGCTGTCTAGCATCGTCAGAGCCCATTCCTCGTTCAGAAGCTGTGTCCTCAGAATTCTGGGCATGTCTGATCTTGAGACCTGCTACCTTCTTCTTTTTGAACTGAGGTTTTGATTTTTGTTTATCCTCTTTTTTAGGTGCGTAGTCCGCAGCGCGTTGCGTGTCTCTGGACTTTGTACGCTCCTCTTGTCTGTGTTCTGACCGTCCTTCCCTCTCAGAGTTTCTTGATGAACCCTGAAAGGAACGAGAGGAACGAGTATCAGTATCCTGATACCTGTCAGGTTTTTTAATGTTATCCCTATTCCTGAGGTTATACCTCTTTTCAGAGGGCTCCTGTTGAGGAGACCTACCTCTGGACTGAGATCTGGTGTCTTTAGACTTTTGTTGTTTTTTATTTTCCCACTTCTTTTTAGAAGAAGTAGGTGTCTGCTTTGTAGTGTCCTTTTCAGGACTGCCCACCAGTTGTGGTTTTAATGCTTTCCCACCTAGACTGTCTCTGCCTAATTCTGCATATGCAGTTTCGATTATTTTGGGTAGTTCGTGTTGTTGGTCGTCTGGACTGAACTCCCTTAGGCGTTGGCGGATCGCCACTGAAGCTGCTTCCCCCTTAATGTTAGCTAGTATTATGGCTGAGACCTGTTCAAAGTTGTTTAGCAACTTCATCCCTAAGTTAAGGGCAGGCTCTGCTCCGTACTCATTTTGTATCTGTTTCAATACGTCAGGTACTACTGCTAAGGACGGGATACCATGTGTTCTGGTATATATGGCAGCAAAGACTGAACCCCAAGAGGTGCAATCCTCTACTTGTGGTGTAAGACCCATGGGCAAGCAGATTGTTAGAATTCTGTGTTTATCACTGGTTGTAGTATTCGGGAATACTGCTTCAAGCTGAGTTATTTTCTGAGCTATCCAGAATGGGATTTGTTCGCGTTTTGCTGGCATTTTGCCCATTATCGTGTGTAATGTTTGTGGAGCTATTTTATTAACTGTGCCTTGGACTGGAGTGTCTTGTGCTGCAGCTGGTGCAGGCTGAACTGTTAAAGTCCTCAGCACAAATTGTGTGAGGTTTCTGTAGATTTTAACTAAATCTCTGTGTTGTACGAGTAAGTCTGGCTGTGGCATTGTGTCAATTTCAGGATGCAGTGTGTATGCCACTAATATGGGCCATGTGGCTCCTGCTCCTCCGAGCGGGCCTAATCTTGCTCTTCCTCGTACGTGGGGTAGGGCACCTTTAAACCAGAAATTATGCACCTGGTAAGTAAGCGGAACCTCTACCTCCTCAAAAGGAGTATAGTCCGCTGGTGTTTCACCTTCTAGGTAGTAGTGAAATACATTTGTAATTGCATTTACTGCTGGGAGTGTAACCCAAGAATAGAACACCTCTGTTTTATTGGATTTGTGTGCCTCAAGCACGAAAATTACTGTACCACCCCTGGCTCTTAAGCCATGTTCTAGAAGTTTTATGGTGACTGCCCTTCAGAAATTTGGTGCAATTTGTATTGCTTCTTCAGGGTCTTCTTCTAAACCAAAGAGGTTTGTTGTAACTCTCCCTGTTGCGCTTGTTTCTTCCACCATTTTTAATTGGAAGAAGGGAGATTAAAGAGTTCTTAAAATAAGGTGTAAGTGCACAATTGTAGGAACTAAATGTCCTTCAAGCTTGAGTAACCAACAGCCAATAAATAGTATTCTCGTACTACTCAGCTGCGGCGGATTTTGTGCCCACCCACTCCAGACGTCTCTGGTGTTTTGTGAGTAGGTTCTCTGAGAATAGCCTGACTGAACTACTCAGATTCTACTGTTAAATAAGTACCAAACCAACGTTGGCGGCGCCATGTCGTGTAGCTCCTATAGTACCCATGCAGGACTTGGTGGCAGACTGACTCTGTGCACCCTCACCACATATGTTAGATTGTTTTGCATTAGCTAGCTCGCAGTGCCACTAGTGCCTCCTCTTATCGGGGAGAGATTAGTTTCTGGCAACCTTAGAACATGACAACCCTGATTACCTCAGAATCGTGGAAACAATGTACTACCTTTCCCTTAGTCACTCGTGCTCACTTATTCGGTTTGTCTCAGAGAGTTACACAGAATAAACAGTCGGGCGTTTCAATAAGTATTTATTGAACAGTTGTTATTCTAGTGTAAAATATATGTGCTGCGGTAACCAGCAGACAATAGCCGAGATATATTATCAGCAGTACTATAAAAGCAAAGGGATAGAACAGTTCTATCATATTGCGATAATCATGGATACATACATGAATATAAAAGCATTATGCAAGTGCGCGTACTCCTACGATGCCTAACTAGATGTACCCAAGTGTACCTAGCATATGTGTGTAGGTCTTAGAAGCTAAGAGCCAAGAATCCTCCTAGGATTTAGTCAAAGCCCCATACCTGAATAGAGAGAGTGTGGGACCCCGTCCTGGTCTCGAGTTGGACACCCCGTCCGGGTTGTGTCAGACCACTGTCAGCTTGGGCGACTGCATGCAGGAGCCTCAGCGTCTCTGGTCAGTGTGTCAGCATGGAAGTCTCGGTTCCCTCTGTTTTACCGGGGCAAGATGTGGTGTATTTATACCCTAAAGAGTCTCGGTCCTTAGTATGGTTTGTATTGGACATGAGGAAGACGTCAGGGGTGAACTTTGTACCTACATATTATGCCAGTGGTGTATTCTTAGAAAGCCATGCATAATTAATGAGTACAGTGTGGGCCTGTGTTTGGAAGAACCCTGCTGCATTCAAAACCACAGGATAGATAATGTTCAGCCCTCAGAGCTCGTTGTGTGCTAGCTGGGACCAATGTAGGTGAAAGATCATGCCTATATAAGGAATCATACCATAATAGGACATGTACAGTTGTGACCATAATTGGGCATATGCGACCATGACCATAATTGGGCAAGTACGAATAGGACCATATTAGGGTAAATATGAATACGTCCATTTTAGGGCATGTACGAACGTGTCTACATTGGGGCACCTATGCGGGATATAACACCTGTGAGCCATGGTGAGCTCATCTTTTTATCTCAGCAAAGTTATTTGCATGATCACAGAGATTAGAAGGGACCAGATGCCTGATATATCAAAGACTTGTACCCTTCTGTGTCTATGGGGAAATGTGTTTGTACAGAAGGACGCAGGAGTTGGATTATTTTGACACTACTGTAAAGTTCATGGCTATTCTCTAAGACAGAGAAGGGAAGTTGACCCTTGCTTGGCCATGGCGATGAGGAGCCTGGCTTCCCTCATGCTGTAAACCTGCCCTGGTTCATGACAAGAATGACAGAGGCTCAGCTGCTAACCCTTACCACAAGGACAAGTTGCCTCAGATGAGGAGCTCCCCAAGACTGGCTGCCATGGCCTGCCAGCAGCAGCTGTGAGGACCTCCTTCCTATGAACTGAAGGGATGCAGGCATCTGATTGCATCCTCCGCACACCCAGGAGCCTGTCTTAGGGGCCCGCCACGAATGACTGCACGGGACCCTGCCTAAAATTTTACAGCTGACCGATGTAAACTTCCAGCTCTGAATCTAGGTTGCCTCAGGGGAATGACATCTGCATAAAGTCTGTAGGAGTCTCCTCACCCCCTTTCATGAGTCTGCCTGGGAAAATAAGCCAGAATGCACTGATTTAAGCAAAATGATGATGGGGGAAATCTGGGCATGCAGTCAAGAATTCTGAGGGATAGTGCAGAGCTGGGCACTCAAGAGTTTTTATTATGGTGTAAATATCCGTATGCACTGAGTGATAGGTGTAAAACCGAACATGTACTAAGGATTAGTGAGTGATAGTGTAAAACCGAACATGTACTAAGGATTAGTGAGTGATAGTGTAAAACCGAACATGTAAACGGGATTAGTGAGTGATGGTGTGAAACCGAACATGTACTAAGGATTACTGAGTGATGGTGTAAAATCAAACATGTACTAAAGATTACTGATTGATGATGCATAGCTGAACATGCATTTGCGATTAATGAACAATTGTGCTATTAAAAAAGGCAGTAAGATTATAGATCTATGGGGCATATAAAAATATTCACCAAGGATTATTGAGTGAGGAAGCAAGTCTGAAGATGCACTAAGGATTGATGAGTGATGGTGCAATGCTGGGTATGCATTGTGGATGCTGGTGCAAATGTCAGCATGCCCTGATTAGTACACAATGATGGTGCAAATCGGGGTATGTAGTGAAGATTAGTTAGTGGTGTTTCAAATCTGAAGGTGCACGAGATATTTTTGAGTGACGCGGCTAGTCTGAATATGCAGTGGTGTTATTGAGTGATATTGCAAACCTACACATGCACAAATAGCTAAAGGTTCATGGGGGCAATTGTAGCCCTGCAACCAAGACTTTCAAGTGAAGGTGCAAATTTGGGGTGTCACATGTGATTCCTGAGTGCAAAAGGAAACATGCATTCAAGGTTAACCAATAATGGTGCAAATCTGAACATGTATAACTGCATTACGTCTTGAAATACTGTGGACATTCTTGGCACACTGAATCCCTGTCCTGCATAATGCTTGCACTGACATAATGAAAGCAATTCTTGGCCTAGCCCTTGACGTGCTGCACCCGGTGCATTACTTACACTGACATGATGAACTTATCTGTGGGCACCAGTTTTGGCACAATGGTGGCCCTACATGGGGTAATCAATGCACTGGTATAATATAGGTAATTCCTAGCATTTTTATAATGTATTCATTTTTAATGTCTCAGGCCTCACATGTAATCTTTGGTGTGACGTACCTGCATCCACCCATGCACACACCATCACTCACCCATCCATCCATTAATTCAATCACCCATTCATCCATCCCTGCACTTATTCAATCAGTCTTCTATGCACTCACCCTTTCATCCATCCATTGACCGATTCTCACATTCACCCACTCAACAATCCACACCACCACACACACAAACTCAATAATCAATGGAGAAGCACGTTAGCTTAT
This sequence comes from Calotriton arnoldi, assembly GCA_963921515.1. Lineage (NCBI taxonomy): Eukaryota > Metazoa > Chordata > Amphibia > Caudata > Salamandridae > Calotriton > Calotriton arnoldi. The sequence goes on along the minus strand of CAWUFW010008422.1, from coordinate 731,685 downwards.
AAATTAAACAAAATCCATTGGCTTTGTCAGTGCTTGTTTTATAAAGATGTAGCACTGACTGGAGAATTCATCTGTGTTCACTGTATTGAAGTATTGAAAACTGCACCAGCTTCCAGGAGAGAGCCTTGATTGTTCAACCTCGTTATCCTCTGAAAGTCAAAGCCCTCTGTAAAACTGTAAAACTAATGGCGACGAGAGTTGTGCCATAATATACTACACTATCCAAAGTATAAAATTGTTACACAACCTGCATTGCCCACCTCCACGGGTCAGCTGCCACAGCCCAGATGTAAATACATTGAATTTCAGATAGGAGAGGCAAAGTTTGATTATTTTGCTTCATGTACAGACAGAAGCGTGAAGTCTGTCTGCCCAAGACAACTACACAGAGTTCATTACTCATTAATAGTTTAGATGCTTAATTCCAGATTGAAGATTCTTTACTTCATATTCATCTTTAATCGCAATAAAAAGATAACAGCCAATGAGTTTCGATCCCAGATTGTGGAGCTTCTTCAGGGCTGCATACCAACATAGCACAATCAATTGAACTATGAAAACTGGCATCATTATGTACAAATTACAAGTGACAAAATGATTTAATTACAAAGTCTAGCTGCAAAGTTAGAGAAACAGTGCACGTTGTATGAAACTACTGGAATCTTATGAACTTTTCTTGCACATTTTACTCTTTGTAGGCTTTTAATTTGACTGCATTTTCTGACATGGGGTGGACTGAGCACAATATGAATTTAAAATTACTCACACATGTGTGCACTAGCTGTAAGATCTTGACTGCAGTCAGCTCGTGCTCATGAATACTAATAGATTCACATGCCCGAGCACCATGTTATGCAGCCCACTCAACAGACATGTAAGTCATCTTTCTTTTCCACAAGAAAACATCTTACAAGAAATGTACAATGGACTATGCATGTCTTACAAACACATGGGCATATCTATGGTATTGCAGAGTTGATTTATAAATATATTCTTCAAATTCTTCAATATATGGTCCTCGTGCAAGCTCCCCCTGCAACAGTTCTCCTGTCAAGCTTGCCCCAGTCCACTACCCTCTGCTGCCTGTTTACCTGCTGCCCACCGTTTCTACCTCCTCTGCTCATTTTTGCTCTGTTTTGCCTTGTCCGCTCATTTTGCTGCTCTCTGTTTTGCCTTTTTCTGCCCTCGGTTTTGCTTTTTTCTGTTCGCTTTTCTGCCCTCTGTTTTGCCTTTTATGCTCGTCTTTCTGCCCTCCGTTTTGCTTTTTCTGCTCTTTGTTTTGCCCTCTTCTGCCCTGCTTGCCTTTTCTGCTCATTTTCTGCCCTCTGTTTTGCCTTTTTCTCTGTTTGGCCGTTTCTGCTAATTTTTCTGCCCTCTGTTTTGCCTCTTCTGCTAGCTCATTTTTATGTCCTCTGTTTTGCATTTTTCTGCGCGTTTCTACCCTCTTCCTGCCGTTTCCTCAAGACCTGTTTTTTAGACGAAGACCTTGCACCCCAGCGCCCAGTTACCACCTAGGGTGACAGTGCTGTGCTCTACAAATGCTGATTGATTGACTGATATGTTTCTCTCACGCTGTTCTTTTCTGTCAAGCAACTTGAGCAGGTTGTTCAATGCCCTCGGAGCTTGGTTCATGCACCATAACATTATATATATATATATATACACGATCGTGAGCAAGGTATTTGTAATACCGAAACGCGTAGATCTTTTGTTTCACCTATAACGAAGGAGATAAGGAAATAAAAATCGCATAACCTGCATGAGTGCGGACCGTTTTCTTCTTGAAAGAGGATTTGGTGGATGTATTAAGTGGCGTGGTTCAGCCGCGGGAGCTCGCACCCATACTGAGCGTTACTGGGTCCGGCGAAAGAATGAACCAAACTGGGATGATATATATATATATATATATATATATATCCAAAGGTTACAGGGACGTTATAGCTAGGCTCAGATTTCACTCGTACAAAACCAGTGAAATTCAGCAGTTACAGTTACCTGAGTTAACTATAACTTACACGCCTGCAATGCACTGCTTATGACCTCACATATTACATCACTCATGACATGGTCAGTGACATCACTGATGATATCTCAAATGACATCACTGATGACATCATCAAGTGAGTGTTTTAAAGACTTTATGGGTGTTAAACATATATACTAACCTACTATAAAAGTTAAATTAGTATACTAGGTGCACTACTATTGAGTGATTCTATTCACATATTTTATGTGAGTGGCTGTGTGACTGTATGTATCCTTATGTGTATGGGTGTGTACGTGGCTGTATGGGTGTATAAGTCGGAGTGTTATTAGCTGTGTGGGTGAGTGAGATGCTGTGTGTGGCAGTATTGGTGAATGAGGGGGTGTGTCAGTGGCTGTATGGGTGAGTGAGTGGCGGTGTGAGTGGCTCTATGGGAGTGTAAGTGGGTGTGTAGTGACTGTATAGGTGAGTGAGTGGCTGTCTGAATGGCTGTATGAGTGAGTGACTGTGTGCAAGTGGCTCTATGGGTGAGTGAGTGGCTGTTTCAAACAGGGTTGGTAAAGCGCAACTAGTCACACGTGAGGGTCTGAAGGCACTGGGGATGAGTGGTTGTTTAGTTAAGTGAGTTGGTGTGTGAGTGGCTAAACAGGAGAGTAAGTGTCTGTGTGAATGACTGTATGGGTGAGTGAGCAGATGTGGGAGTGCTTGTCAGGATACGTGAATGGGTATGTAAGTGGTTGTGTGGGTGTGTGAGTGAGTGTGTGAGTGTTTGTATGAGTGAGTGAGTGGCTGTGTTGAGAGGCTGTATGGGTGAGTGAGTGGGTATATGAGTGGCTGTATGAGTGAGTGTATGGTTGTATCAGTGGTTGTATGGGTGAGTGAATGGTTGTGTGAGTAGCTCTATGACTGAGTGAGTGAGTGTGTGAGAGCCTCTACGGAGGAGTGTGTAGGTGTGTGAGTACTGGTATGGGTCTGTGAATGGGTATATGAGTGGTTGTGTGGGAGTGGGATTGGGCATACAAAAGGTTGTATGGGGGTGTCAGTTGATGTGTGAGTGGTTCTGTAGATGATGTCATCAGTGATGCCATTTGAGATGTCATCAGTGATATCACTACCCATCTCATGAGTGATGTAAAATGTGAGCTCATAAGCAGTGCATTGCGGGGGGAGGTAAGTTATAGTTAACTCAGGTAACTATGACTGCTGAATTTCACTGGTTTTGTACGAGTGAAATCTGAGCCTAATTATAACATCCCTGTAACTTTGTTTTTTTTCAGTGAATTTCTGAGGTTTTTAAATTCTATTTTCTAACTATAATTGCCCTGTAACCTTTGTTTTTTAAGTGAATTTCTAAAGTTTTTCAAATTCTATTTCCCAAGTATAACATCCCTTTGTTTTTTTAAGTGAATTTCTATGGTTTGTTAACTAGTTGTCAGGTTTACAGAGTGGTGGAGAAAGGGGAGGGGGGCTCCAACCAGCTATCAGGAATCCTGCTATGTTGGACTTATTGGAGGTAACAGGAGGGCTTCTGGGCCCCCAAGAACCCTCAGAATCCAAGAGGACTTCATCTCCCAACCAGCAGTGTGCCAGGAGGTGCGTTTGCAGAGTGGTGGAGAAAGGGGGGCGTGACCTCCAAACACCTCTCAGCAATTCCGCTGTGTGGGACTTACTGCAGGTAACAGGAGGGCTTGTTGGCCCCCAAGGACACGCTAGAGCCAAGGGGACTTCATATCCCAATCAGCAGTGTGCCAGGAGGCGCATTTGCAGAGTGGTGGAGAAATGGGGCGTGGCCTCCAACAACCTCTCAGCAATCCCACTGTGTGGGACTTACTGCAAGTAACAGTAAGAGTAGTTGGCCCCCAAGGACCCTCTGGAATGAAGGGAACTTAATCCCCCAGCTAGTAGTGCGCCAGGAGGCGCATTTGCAGAGTGGTGTTAAAAAAGGGTGGGGCCTCCTGGGACTTGCCGTCTTTTTTTCCCCTTTTTTGGTTTCATTTATTGGGGTAGTGGGGCCGCGTGCCCCCCCTCCCGGGGCCGATTTTGGTCAAAGGGATCCCATCCCCCGGGGCCCGGCCTTTTCTTTTTTAATAAAAATTAAAGGGTGGGGGGCTGAGCGGCCCTCCTCCCAGGCCGATTTCAGCCCAAGGAACCCCATCACTTGGGACCCAGCCTTTTAATTTTTTTAAAAAATGGGAGGAGGGCCACGCAGCTTCCCTCCCGGGCCAATTTTCGCCCCTGGAACCCCATCCCCCAGGGCCCGGCCTCAATTGTGGGTGCCCTGGTCCAACCCAGGGCACCCACAGCCACTGGTGGGGACCACGGGGGAGCCTCAAGGCCTCGCAGTTCCTGCCGGCTCCCCGCCTCTATGCAGCTCCCTGTGCGTAAAAGCAATTGTGCTTCACTTTCAGCAAGCAAGAGATTTGTTAATGCTTTCGCTTGCTGAAAGTGAGCACAGTTTGCTAAGACGTGGCGGAAGCAGTAAAGCTCCCACCAAGCCATAGCAAAAAGCTATGTCCCGGCGGTGGGCACCCCGGGATATAGCAGGAGCCGGCCCTGGGAGGTGTGGTCCCGAGGGCCAGCATGCGCTCCTGTTCTTTTTGACAATGCCCATGGGACCTGGCCCACCCGGAGGCCAATTAGAAACAAAGCGAGGGAGACGGTGCTTCATTTTTAAAAAAAAGATCAGCGGGATTCATGGATCCAGCGTGACTCCCTCCAAATTGTTGGCGCCCCATAAGGCAGACAGAACTGATCAGAAATTAACTGTCCTAATGCAACGTGCTGCACTCTCTCTTATAGAAAGGATTTTATCAGGCTAAGGGCAAGGCCGCTTATCCCTAACTCAGCGAGCCGGTCAATCAGAATGGTATGTAGGGGGCACATGGCCCCCCTACCCGAGCTGGCGGGAGTGCAGACTCTAATGAGGGACCTGCTGTGGGGTGCCCTGGGTGCTGTTTAAAAGTCTTATGGAAAATAAGTATTGTTAGGAGAACAATGGATTTTGATGTGGGGAAACGCTTTAATAAATTTTATTGTAAATTGATGTATCATATTTGCATATTTCAAGTGGTGAATTATTTGTTGTTAATCGTTCCCTATGAAAACTTTATTTAATTTTCAAAGTTCTATGTGGGTCAGAGGAATGCAGAGCCACCTTGTGATGTGCTTTTATAGCTGCATTTTGTAGCTTCAAACATTTTAAAAAAGAAACTCAAATATATGTTGATTTTTTTTTAAATAAAAGTTTAATATCTTTTTTTATTACTATTCATATTAGAACATTGGAATGTTGAGCGTTCCATTGATGACAATGAAGTGCTCTGGGCTTCGAAAGGCCAGTAGAGACCTGGAGAGCAACATTCCAATGCTTTATTCATTTCACAGCTGTTGCTGTGAACAAAGGCCTCTCGGACCCCGAGGGGATATAAACCCCCTTGGGCTCCTAGTGGTCTTTTGTTTTTACAAATGAGAACATTCTGCCCTCTAGGGGCAGAATGTTCTAATAGCCTTAGAGCCCTCCATAGCGGGCTCTACCAGCCATTAAAGGCCCGCTCCCTTGTTAACGCTGGAGCAGGCCTTTAATGGCCGGTAGAGCCCGCTACATCGGGCTCTAAGGCTATGAAAAAACCTTAGAAATTCACTTGAAAAGGTTAGAGGGACAGTTCTGGTTAGGTGAAAATGGCAGTTAAAACATGCAGTGTTAAACTTAAAAAATGACTGAAACTCACCAGTTATAGTTATCCCAAGTAGCTATTACTCATGCCCTAAGGTAACTATAACTTGCGCCCTTGTCATGCACTGCTAATTAAGCATTTATTACATTGCTCATGACATCTTCTATGACATAATTGATAATATCATTGCAACATTTGCAATGAAATAATTGATGAGAAACTGTGCATAGCAGGGACACAAGTTATAGTTACCTTAGGGCATGAGTCAATTTGATCCAATAATCTTTATTCGGTTTAAAAACCATAAAGGATGCAAGTTTATACAATCCATGCATGCATAATAATTTAAATCAAACCATACCCATGATCTTCCAGTGGCAATCAAAATTCTCGTTATTTGTTTTAAAATAAATAATGGATACAACGATTATAAATATAAAATATAGATTATAATACTGATGCTGTTATTTAATTTTCTATCATTTGGGTAGTATTAGATCAAGGCAGAAATCAATAAAGTGCAAGTGCAAAAAGGTGCGTATACATACTTAAACAGTATACAATATTAAAATCATTTAAAATATAAGCAGCAACAGCTGATTAAAATGTCATGCCTTTTCCCTTTCCTATTAAATTAACAGCAAATCAATATCTGCTTACACTAAAAACAATTTTCTGAAATGTATCCGTTTTAAAAATCCTAATAGCTCCTGATTGTGACCTTATTCCCAAATTCAGACAAATGGGTTTGATCCCTATGCTGGGCAGAATAATAATAAGGGAGAGTCATTTTCTACTGCATTAAGTTGACATAAGGAACAATAGGCCTCTCTATCGTCACTATTATTGCGTTTCCATTTAGCTGTGTTACAGTTAACCTATAGGACGTCGAAGCGAAACTTTATGTATAGAGACTTGGCCAATTGCAGTTGAACTTCGTCTAAGTATTGTTCGAAGAAAGGGAGCGATTTTGTTAATAAGAACTGGGATGTTAGTCTACCTAATTCCGTGGAATGATGGATGCTATTTTGCATATATCCCCAATATGTGTTTTTCAAAATCTTTTTTCAGAGTTTTGTTAGTGAGCTGGGTGCATCCCAAAAATAGTTTAGACCTAGTTTACAGAACCATAAACGCACATGTCTAACCCACTGCAGTGTTGTATGCTGGTCGAGTCCCAAAATCTCGATTAGCCCCTCTTTATAGTCTGTGAGTTCTTCTGTGGTCCACAATCTGACCCAGAATAACAGAGGTCTCAGTATGGCCTGTTGGTCTATGCATTTTAATATTGAGGTCCTGAATGATAGGAATCATGGGTGTGTGTACAGGCAGATGTAATAACATCCTTAAAAACTTATTTTCCTCCCCTGAGAACATGTTCCGTCTAGTTACCCCCCAGAGCTCTGCACCATAAAGCGTTGCAGATTGTGCCCTATATTTATAGACCTCGAGGGGCGGAGACACTGCCTTGGTTACACTATTTTGGTGTTTCTTCAGTAATGGCATGGAATTTTGAAGCAAGATAGCCTTGCTTTTATGTAAATGTGGGTACCATGTCAGTTTAGTGTCTAGTGTAATACAGAGGTAATTGAAGTTGGACACATATTCTAACTTTTGGTTTTGAACTGTGATGTTTTTCTTAAAGGTTTCATGTGGTTTTATTGCCATCTATTTTGTTTTATTAGAGTTTATGTCAAGGCCCTTTAACACGCAATATTCGCTAAAAGAATCTAACAGATTTTGCAGTCCCATCGGGGTTTGTGATAACAAAATTGTGTCATCGAGGAATAGCAGAGCCGGTACTGGCTCCTAACTTTGGTGAATTGTGTTTACATCCTTGGAGATGCTTCGCCACATCATTTACGTATAGTGAGAAAGGGTGGGAGCCAGTACACATCCCTGCCTTACTCCTGTCCTTATAGGGATCGCCTCTGTGAGTTCACCCCTGGGTCACCATCTGACCTTTGCATAGTTGTCTTCGTGCAGTCGAACTATCTGTGTCAAAAGATCTTCGGGGATTCCCTGAGTTTTACGGGAATTCCAAAGGGAATCCTTAGGGATGAGATCGGAGGCAGCCTTCAGATCTATAAATGCTATGTACAGGTGTCCTTTCATTAGATTAGTGTATTTGCATCCTATACATAGAAGTCTGCAGACGTGATCTATTGTGCTCTTTCTCGCTCTGAACCCAGCTTGGTACTGTGTTAAAATGTTATTTCCCTCTATCCAGTTGTTGAGTTTGGATAAAATCTGTTTTGTGTAAATGTTTTGTAAAGTGCCAATTAGACTTAGGGCATGAGTCATAGTTACTTGGGATAACTATAACTGGTGCAGGCCAGTGCTTTTGTGCATTTGAAAGTGCTTGTTTTAACTGAAATTTTCCCCTAACTGTAACTTTCCCTGTAACCATCATTTTTTTCAGTGAAAAAAATATATATATATAGATATAGACATATATATAGATATACAAATATATATATATATAGACAAAACAGAAATACCAAAAAGACATGGAACAGAAAGTAATAGATAAAGAACGGACAGTGGGAAGTCCATTATAAATCTATCGGACTTAACTCTAACAACATTGGAGGAAGACATCTTAAAGCTTGGACTGTCATTCTGCCCAAGAAATACTTTTAATTACCCACAAGTAAGGATTGATACTTTTATATTCATCAGGAAATTAAAGTTGCTAAAAATCAACACCAGTTTGGAAAAACTCCCCAGAACAAGGGTTGAACAGACCCAACAAGCAACAGCAACAGGAGGTACAACCATTGCGGACCTGTCCATCCTGAGAACATTAAGACAGTTGGAATCGGGGAATGGAGACCCGGATATTGAGCTTACAATTCAGGATGTGAACAGGGAGGAAAATATAAGCATTGGGAAAGCAGCAGTCACACCGTTTAGACCTCGCTCGAGAATAACACCGACTACAGTCAAGGATAACATAGATATATTCCATGAGTCATTGATTGAAGGACTGAAAAGAATCAATGGAAAAGCAGATGTAAGTGGAGAAAAGAAAAATGCCAGTGAATGGAAGTACTATCTAAATTGAGAAGGAACACACATGTGGTAGTACGGAACTCTGATAAAGGGAGTAATGTGGTGTTGTGGCCAATTAATATGTACCTGCAAGAAGCTTGCTTACAACTGGGACAAAGGGACTGTTACAAACGGTGTAAGCCAGAAGTAATGACAAAGGCACAGGTGGAGTTTGTACAGGATTTAGAACGGTGGAGAATGGAGGGATTACTCTCGGATGATGAGTTCAGATTTCTCAAGAATGAAAAACCGAGAACACCGGGCTTCTACCCGATACCAAAAATACATAAAAATGTGAGCTGCCCCAAACACTTCCAAGTATATCGACTATTTCTTGAAACCATATGTATCGAACTTACCGTCATTTGTAAGGGACAGTAGTGATTTCCTCAAAATGATTTACGACACACCAATGGAATCTGATTACGTGCTCATAGCACTTGACATCACGTCCCTATACACCAGCATAGCCCATAAAGATGGGTTGAGAGCCATTCACCATTTTCTACAGGAGAGACCGGCGGGTCTACTCAAGCATACTGATATGCTTCTTTCCATGGCAAAGAGATATCTGGAGGACAATTTCTTTTTATTTGGTGGTGAGCTATATCATCAACAGCGCGGGACTGCAATGGGCACCTGTTTCACCCCCAGTTACGCATGCTTGCATGTGGGCTGGTGGGAGGAACAGGTGCTCCACTAAGAAGCACGCTCAAGTATGGGACGAACACGTGGTCATGTGGACTAGATTAATTGATGACTTGTTTATATTTTGGAGGGGCACCACTGAATCGGCACAACAATTTATCATCCTGTTGAATGACAATGATCTGAATTTAAAATTCACTCACACTATTAGCAAGAGTGGGGTAACATTTTTGGACACAGACGTATTTGTGCAAGGGGGGAAGTTAGAAACTAGACTCCATAGAAAGCCCACGGCAGGCAACAACACTGCATGCCACAAGTTTCCACCCCATACACACCAAGATGAGTATACCTTACGGGGAAATGCTACGAGCAAACAGGAACTGTAGCACTGAAAGTGATTTGACCGCAGCCAATAAGAAAAGAAGGGAAAGAATCCTATCCTCTAAGAAAGAGGAAAGGGAGGGGGAAGTTAAACCCCAGGTAAGGTTTTTGACCACCTATAACACTTTGCATAGGGAGCTAAGGGATTTGTGCAACAGGAATTGGCACTTGGTGAAAGCTGACCCCGTAATTGGTAAAACTTTACCTAGACACCCCCCGATTACTTACCGAAGAGCGCCATCTCTAAGAGACGCAATAGTAAAAACAAGTCCAGAGAATGAACGGGGAGAAAGCTGGCTTAAACCACCCCCAGGTTTTAGAAAGTGCAACCGGTGCAGAGCGTGCAGCATAGGCCAAGACTCAGTGAACTTTTCGACTCCATTAGGAGGAAAAAATAGGAGAATTATGGGATCCTATAATTGTAAAACTGAGTTCGCAGTGTACGTGTTGATGTGTGATTGTGGACTGCAATATGTGGGCAGCACCACGCTGTAAGCCCACAAGAGAATCCTTCAGCACATGAGGGCCATAGCTAATGCGGACGGAACATACCCAGTGGCCAGGCACTGTGAGTTGGTGCATGAGAAGGACCCTACAAAAGTCAGGTATTTTGTAATTGACTCAGTGCCAGCTGATAAAAGAGGGGGTGACCGAACTCTCAAATTGCGTGAATTAGAAACCAGATACATCCTGACACTCGATAGCAAGGCCCAGAACGGTCTGAATTTTAATGAAGAATTCCACTCATGCCTATAATGGGGAAATGGGGATAGAAACAGTAACACAACTTAGCGCTGAGGGGAACTAAATGTATAGAAGAACTGTAAAAAGCAAACCTGTAAGTTGGAAATCACAAAAATCAATTGACAGCATCATAAGGAGTTATGAAATTAGAGGGTAGAGAAGAGTTGATTAGATTGGGGCACTAGCCCAATGATTTAAATTTCTGTTGCAGCAAATGATATTCCAAATTTAGGAAATAGTCCGGAAGGGAGGCAATAAGAAAACATTGTGAAACTGTGGTTACAGGCACCATGGGCACTTGCCCAATATTTCTGTTGATTGATGGGTATAATTTAATTTAAAAATGCCTAATTGTATATAATAGACATATGTAGTGGGCCGAGTACTACAGTGTTTAAATTGGTAAATGTGCAATTTCTTCACGCATGTGTCAGGAGATAAATTATATATATAAATGCATGCAACTGGAAAAATCAATCAGCCCGCAGTAGTATGAAGAGCAAATATGTTGCAAATACTATGAAATGATACTGAGTATCAATGTAATGTATGAAGCTGTCAAGAGTCTGTCTTCAGTGGAAGTCAGGCTTATGGGATTTAAAAAGTCAGTCTGGGATACTTCCCTTTGTAATTAGCATGTGACCAAGGTCGCTGAGACGACCGAAACGCGTTGTGCAAGGCTGACCGAGAAATAAAAGAAAAACTTTACCGCATTGAAGTCTGCTCTGTTTTGTGGTGACGGAACCAAAACCGGATCGGATATATATATATATATATATATATATATATATATATATATATATATATATATATATATATGTATATGACCTACTGGCAGTCACCAGTAAGTAGTTATAGTTAGGACTTTTTCATTTGCCAATAACTTTAGCGTCGTTTGACAAATCCTCGCAAAATTTTCAAAACTACGCTCCATTCAGCAGCTGTCTTGAAAGTTTTGGGGTGATCCAACAAGTAGGTAGCTGAGAAAAAGGGGAAGTCCAAAAAACACGTTTTTCCCCAGGTTAATTTCCATAGGATCTTTAGGCACGGCTACAGCCCGCACTGCTGAACAGAATTACACCAAATTTGGCAGGAAGGTAGATGTTGATTCAGGGAAGTGCCTTTTTATTTGGTGTAAATCCGTTCAGTAGTTGCGGAGTTATTTAAAGAAATTTCCAGTTGTATATCTAGGGATATGGAGGATCTGACACCTCCCAATCTTGTACTGAGATCTTTACGTCACCCCACTTGCTAGGCTGATCAAATCATTTGGGTTCTCAGTGGTGTCTTATGCTGATGATACCCAAATAGTGTTATCGATATGTGGCAATCTGGAAGACACTCCCTCAAGATTCAATTCATGTATGTCTCAAATAGGTAGCTGGATGAAGTTAAATTGTTTAAGGTAAACTCCGGGAAACAAAGGTCTTTCTCCTGGACACAGACACTTGATTCTGCTCACCAAGCTGGCGGCCTCAGGAAATGGGGGCACTTTCCTCGCCAGTCCAGAAAGTGAAGAACCGGGGGATTGTCTTTATCAATAAACTCTACTTTGAAGATCAGGTTAATGCTCTTGCATCATCAGTATTATTCACTTTAAAAATAATCAGGAAAATTTGCACCTTCATACCCGCAGACCTTCAGAAAATGGTGGTAGCCTCTCTTGCCCTATCCAAACTGGATTATGGGAATGCCCTATTCGTGGGGCTGTGCAGACAGAATATCGAGTTCAAAATATCGAGTTGCACAAATATCGTGTCAGAAATATCGGGGTTCAGAAATATTGACAGCAAGAATATCGTTGTCAAGAATATCGACTTAAGATAAGTAATATCGATTTTAAAAATATCGAAGTGTTTAATACCGTTTGCAAAAATATAGTTAAAAATATTGATTTTTTAATTAGTGTTATGTATTTTAGTATATGTTTTAAATGTATGTGATGTATGTTTTTTTGTATAAGAATTGTTTGCATTTTTAATATATGTGTTACATTTTTAGTAGTTATCAATTTTTTTTATTTGAATTTTGCGTTTTTAGTTTCATAGCGGGTTGTGGGTTTATAGGGGAGTAGGGTAGGAAGTAATTTAATTATATTAAATTAATTGATGTTTTTTTATTTATTAATATTTGTTAAATTGAGATGTTATAGTGTTAAATGTGTAAAGTAATTTATTATTAATTAATTAATAAAGTGTTGTTAATTAATAATAATTATTTAATTTGAAATTAATTATGGTAATTGTGTAATTAATTTTAGGTGTGTGTTCTGGTGTTTATAGGTTTAAAGGGTGTGAAGTAATTTATTTTTAATTGATGAATTAATAATTGGTTGTTAATAAATTTTAATTAATTAATTGGTAATTATATATTTTTTAGCTGTTGGAGTGTGAATAGTAATTTTTGCCTCTCCGCTATCCAACACTTTCCCTACTGTTGCACTCATTGAACTGGGAATAGTAATTTTTACCCCTCCGCTGTCCAACACTTTCCCTACTGTTGCACTCACTGGAGTGGGAATAGTACATTTTACCCCTCCGCTATCCTACACTTTCCCTACTGCTGCACTCACTGTAGTGGGAATAATACATTTTACCCCTCCGCTATCCAACACTTTCCCTACTGTTGCACTTACTGGAGTGGGAATAGTAATTTTTACCCCTCTGCTATCCAGCTCTTTCCCTACTGTTGCACTGACTGGAGTGGGAATAGTAATTTTTACCCCTCCGCTATCCAACACTTTCCCTACTGTTGCACTGACTGTATTGTGAAATTTAAGTTTAAATATTTTTTAATGGTTTGTTTTAATTTATTATAGATTTTTGTTTTTTATATTTTAAATCATTGATGTATATTTTTATTTTTTATATAATTTTAAACTTTTAACATAAATTAAAAACAATAGTTTATTAATTGTTTTAAAGTAAATATATATATCTATAGATAATTATGTTTGTGTGTATCTTTTTTTATTAAGTTTATTTGTTATATTTTATTAAAATGTATATTAAATTTATTTTATTTTGTTAAATTTAATATATTTAATATATATTATTTTATTTTATATTTATATAAAAGTCGATATTTTATACATCTATATTTTTTACATTGATATTTTTTAGTCAATATTTTGGTACTTACCTCTTTAAGTATAGGTGTCAATATTTTTGTTGTCTATATTTAGTGCTACCAAGGACCAAACAAGCATCTTGGGGAGGCAGAAGCTTTCTGTTGAGGATGGCAAAGCTATGGAACTCCCTCCCCATGGCCCTAAAGAACTGCTCAGATCTCCAGTCCTTCAGGAAATCTCTTAAGACCTGGCTGTTTAATAATTAAGTAGCATTGTTTTGAAGGTTCCCATCTACATCAGCTGCAGCACCAAGATGCCCCCAGGCATTCGAGCGCTATATAAAATTAAAATCAAATCATTGTAATATTTTATGTGACCTCGGGATGGGGTTCCTGGGGCCTTTTAGGTCTCTGGGAGGGGGGCCAAGCATTCCCCCATTTACCCCTGGGAGCGGTATCATAAGCCCCCACCCCTATATAAATAAATATGCCATCCCTCGGGGCCTTGGACCACCCTAGATGGGAGGGTTTAATAGTGTTTAAAAATGTTTTTGGGAAGTGATGCAGACAAATTGGCTGAGCGTGATTACACCAAATTTGGTAGAAAGTTAGAACTTTAATCATAAAGTGTAGTTTTAATTAGTTGGTGTGACTAGATTTAGCTGTTTACAAGGAACTTGGGTTCAAAGAGACTGGCAGTTACCCAATGGTAGTTACAGTTAAGACCACGTTTCCATAGAAACTGGATTTTTTAGTTTGCTAATAACTTTGGCACCATTTGCCGAATCTTAAAAAAAAAAAACTTCTCATCCACCTGAGCTTCTTCCTGGAAAGGTTTTGGGTGATCCGTCAAGCAGGAGCCGCAAAAAGGGGGATCCCAAAATGCATTTTCCCCTTGCAATTTTCCATAAAAAATGGAACGGCGGTACTGCAAAAAACGACTGAATGGAATTATTCCAAATTTGGCAGAAAGCTAGATCTTGATCTAGAAAGCTCGCTTTATGTGATTTGGTATAAATCCTTTCAGTAGTTTTGGAGAAATGAAGCTTTAAAATGTATGTATATTTCAGGCCACAGTTCCACTGCGGACCCACCACGATGGACCAGTGAGCTCAAGCACACGTTGTGATTGGCTGGCCGAAATCTGAAGGAAAAGTGCAACTGCCATCTTAGGATTCTGGGACTTAGTCCTGAGTGCTTTAAAAAAAATTATTATGATCTTAGGGGACAGGGTAGGGATACCTGACCCCTTGGCCTTTTGGTGGGGTCCCAGAGGCACCAGCCCAGGGCCAAATTTACAAAAAACAAATTGAGGGAATTCCGTGGAGCCATGGATCTACTGCAAGGCACAGTGTGACCTCGGTGAATCCGCAGATCCATGGTGCCATAGAATAAAAAAAAGAAAGTTGGGCACCCAACCCACGCTGCACACGTCAATGGACAACCTACTTTACATTTAGAAAAACATAGAAATTCACTGAAAAACACAACAGTTAAAGTGACGTTATAGTTACTTAATGTTAAAAGGTGAAAATGTAGTTAAAACAAAACATTTTAAACTACCAAAACCACTGAAATTGAAATTCACAAGTTATAGTTATCTCAAGTATCTAGAACTTGTGCCCTGAAGTAACTATAACTCAATCCCTCAAATATTACATCACTCATGACATTTTTAATGACTGCATTGATAACATCCCTAATGCCATCTGAAATGACATCACTGATAACAATGTGCATGACAGGGGTGCGAGTTATAGTTACTTAAGGCACGAGTTCTATTTACTTCCTTCACATGTGGCAGGAACCTCTGCAAAGAAAAGACAGGGGATGTGGGGTGGAAGTATCCGCATGTAGGTTTGTGAACAACATTTTGTAGTACCCGAAGAACACTATGATACTACGAAACTTACAACAAAGTGCAATTTGTGTATTGGATCCATATAATGTAGATGAGATTCAACCAGCATGATACAGGTGTAACATATGCAATAGAGTGCATACTCACTCATTAGCAGAATATGGATTTTTGGCTATTAACTTTAGTTTCACCAAAGAGAGAACCTGATTTAGAGCATCCTTTTCACCTAATTGCATGTGCATTGTATCCTAATGCACTTATACTTAGGAGGATGGAACATCCATCACATTCGGGACAGAGAAATCTGTCCACCAAACTCTAATTCAGGCCCAGAGTTTTCAGAAGTGCTTCCTAGAAGTGTTCAGTGAAATTCTGTTCAAATGTGATTAAAATCTACCCACTCTGAGCTTAGGGTGAGATTCAAATATTCGCAAATGCATTTGCCTGACTGTTCAAATTTCCAAGTTTCACCTGAAAGGTCCTGTCAAATTTCAGCATAAACTGTGGGCAAATACACTAATTACAGCAGAAGTTAAAGGAGGTGTAGGAAGGAGAACAATGTTAGAGAACATATTTTGAAGAGGAAGGGAAAATGAAAAAACAAATGTATCATAGTTCTTAAAACCTGCACATGTGTACCCCAAAATACGAAGACTACACGCACCTGCAGTTCGGAATATATGGGTTAGTAGGCATTTGCCATGAATATAATGTTTTTACATCCATTTCTTCCTACATGCGTAAGTAACACATGTGGAAAGTTTTGTGAATGAGCTGCACAGGTGTGATTTGCATTTGTTTTTGTGATTCATGCTCTTAGTCTTAAAGAGCTGAAGGTGGAATGCTGCCCCCTAGCTCTGAGGTGCATCAGGAGAACTTGGTGGAGGCCTTAGTTCCGAAATTACAGCCCATGTTGCACGTTAAGACTGAGGTGCTTTGTTAGGGTAGGGTGTAACTTGCGTAATTCCGTGTAGCGTAATAATTTGGAATTACCTATGAATTCTGTGAGATTACGAAGAATTATGCGAGTAGAGTAATTCTGCATTTAGTTCTATTTCTTAGCACAAAAATGGCCCTTACGTCTAAAATGGACCTGAGTATGATTTTGGAACTAAATGCAACAGAACACGAATAGCGAGTATGTGTAGCCCCTCCTGCCTGCTAAATGTTCTCTTGAGGTAGGATTTTCCGCCAATTTACTTCCGGCATTCAGCACTATTTTCTTAGTGAAAAATGCACCCTCACATCCAAAATGGACGTGAAGATGCATTTTGCGATAAGAAACGGCTCTAATTGCAGCAGTTACCGATTGAGCACAAATAGCCTCTCGTGCTTGCTAAATGTGCTCTCGCTTAAGGATTTTTTCCCAAAAAATTCACGAGCAGGATTAATTGCATAATTATTGGTAATTCGGTGTCAAAGAGTAACATGGAATTTGCAAAATTACTCCGATTACGCCAGCATAATCAAAATGCTGCCCAGGCCTAGTGCTTTGGCACAAGAACATGTGAGCCAACATTGTGGCAATATCAGGGGGAGCTACAGTCAGGGAACTGAAGCAATCTGTACCATTTGTCCTGTGCATGGCCTCCCCTTCTGTAGATTAGTTTTTGCATGTTGTTGCTGTGTGAAGGGCGTGGGCTATTATTACCACTCATGCTGGCCAGGACTGCAGGCATTGGCCGAGCTGGGCGTGGGTCTCCGTGAATTATACGTGCTACATGCCAGACGTAAGATTATAATAACAATGAATGTCTATATATAACAGTTGCAGAAAAAGTTATTGGTATTTAATAAATCTGCAGATGACAAGGGCCTGATTGATCGGGCATGTAGGGTGCCCCCTTCCTGGACGCTGATGGTGCAGAGTGGTGTGTGCTCTGTTAAGAAAAAGACAGCACTGTCTCTGTGCTGACACATGGACCCGGTGCATGCACTATTTAGAGTTCCAAAGTTAAGCACTTCTCTATGTTATTTTGGAAGTGGTTCCCGTCTGTGACTGCAGCCATCCTCGTGATGGACATCAGAGCTCCCCCTACTGGCGGCGCTGCAGAATGCCCTCAAGAGAGATGGCGCAGGAGCAGCCTCACACGCTCAGGATCGTGACGAGGGAGGGGAAAAAGAGGACAATATATTGACAATATATCGCCAGCCCTGTGCTTTCCAGGGCCCCCTCGCTTCTTCAGCAACATGTATTTATAGATTTTTACTTGCAAGTAATCTTTCTGCTTTCAATAATTATAAGGCAGCTTACACGGGGAGACCGCTAGACGGCACCAGACATCATGTTTTTGCTATCCTGGTGTACATTTCCTTTAATACTTAAAAACAGGTGCTTATGAGTTTTTATTGTAATGATTTTAATTAATTGGACAATAAAGATCATATATATAATTAATTAGGTGCTAATGACACCTGACAAAAATGTAAGAAGCATACAGGGCACGCGCATTAAGGCCCTCATTTATGGGGATTTGGTGTAGGGCACCGCAACAAGTCAGCTTGTTGTGCTGCCCTACACATAAGTGAAAAGGCAGGAATGCACTGAATTTATGCAATACCTATCCTTTCCCCATGGGCTGGCGCCGTTTTGGCTACTGCCAACGCAGGCACCCTTGCACCTGAAACGCAAGGGTGTCTGTGTTGTCGGCAGGATTGTTGTTGTGCAGGAAAAGGCACCTTGCTGCACAAAAATAATCCTAAGAGGCGTTTTCCACTTTCTATGTGTGCTGCAAAATGCAGCACACATTGAAAAGGGAAAAATGAGGGCAAATAAAGATAATTCTCCTTGTTACGCCTCACCTCGGAAGGCATAAGGTTTTAGAGCTTCCCCAGGTTTACATGCCCTCGTAAATCTGGGGAAGTGTCAAAATCCATGGGTGATGCGTGGGAAAACCCACTGAAACGCTCATAGAGCGTCCCCAGAGCGCAGAGTAAGGCAACGCAGCCATGTGCACTACCTTCCCTTACTTCATATCGATGAGACCAGTCAAAGCCACACATAGTGCCTTTGCATGGCTTCAGAAATATGCTTTCGTGATTTGCGCCGCTGGAGCGTCACAAAAAGTGAAATCCGGCGCGCAAGGGGCTCGTAAATATGCCTCACGCCTTTTTTGCCTGTGCGCCTGCACTCTCTCATGTGCATGCGGTGGGCAAAGACAAAGGCATTTTCTGTGTAGTGTCGTGACCTGCGAGTGTTAAAAACAGCAACAAAGAGCAGTTGCACTCTCAGTCCACTTAAGCCATATGGCAGCAGGCGTGAGCTTTACTCAGAAGCCTTAGGATGATGAAACGTTGAACCAGCCATGCAGAGATCAAACTCTGGCATCTGCATACTGAGTGTACTTTATTTACTAAACTATTTTGGCACTGCATTGACAGTAGTGCGCGGGTGCTTCCCAAATAGGTCCCTTATTCTTATAGTGACAAAAACTGACATCTAATTTTAGAGGGAATCAAGTTACTGTAGGGTGTCAGCGGTGTAACATAGGCACCCGCAGCCCCTGCGATGCGGGGAGCGGCGAGCTGCTGGGGGCCCCCTGGCCTGAGAGTTTCTGTTTGAGTCGGAGGTGGGGGGCCTCCATGTACCTTGCAGGGCGGTCCCTTCAAATTTCCTTACGCCACTTTTTGAGGGCGTCCTAATAAAGGTCAAGGCAAGGCCTTTAAAAAAAACAGAAAGAACACACATTTCCTGAACGGGATTCCGAGTTTCACTGCTATACACGTGATCGTCAATTAGGGGTCACCTGGGGAGCAATTGTACCCCTGCAGTGCCCACGTACCCTGGCACTGCCTTTTTCAGGGGTCATGAAGAAACAGGAAGTGAACAGGTCTCATACACCTGTGCCGTCTCGAGGCCCTCGTGAGCAGACACGAGGAGGCTGTGGGGCCAAGAGCCGCTCAATGTGTCCATCATATGATGTCATCACAGGGTGAAAGGGCGTGAGAAGTCACTTCTGCTACTTTGGCGGTTTGGAGAACTGATGTCAGTAGATATACAGATAGTGAAACATTTTTAAATGCAAGGATGAAAATACACATTTGTGTCTTCCAGATACAGCTCAGCTGTGACAATCGTAAAACTAAATAACTCTTCGCTCATCGAGCCCTCGAGCTGCAGCCGGTAACCCGTGCAGTTTGTCAACTCCCCTCCCCCCCAGCTCTGCTGACCTGCTCTGCGTGAGAGCCGGCAGCTCAAGGGCTGCTCCCCTCGCAGTGCAAAGAATAAACATGATGTATCCTTTTGTCAAGATGCGAATCCCAGTGGCCATAAACTAACTTCCTTTTGCGTAATTGTAGGACATTATGGGCTTTTTGGAAGTAGCTGTTGTTTCCTCTAAAATACAATTCATCTCGCGCATTATCACTGCGGTTTTTCTAGAATGCAGAGCTGTGATTGAAAACTGCTAGTATTCCATTGTTTATGGGGGCTCATTTTGTCAACTTTGGAAGGATGGAAATCTGAGTTAGCCCTGTCAGGATTCCAAACTGCTGCATATAACTTGGACCCAGAACTTAGTCAGTCATAAACTTTATTCGGCAATTCATCCATAAAAGATGACCATATGAATAACAATTCCAAGCAATCATTACAAACAGTTCTGAGTGATAAAAACATTCACATAAAAAGGATAAAAAGACTCACACTATCTAAATAAAAACTATAAAATACAAAACTGATGGTCTTGACAAATACTGAGCAAAAGCTGGTTAGGAATATCTCTTTCTGATAATGAGTGACCCCCTAATGAAACTAATCACAGCACAACAAACTCCAGCTGCACCTAACTGCGGTAAGTATAAAAATCCCTAAAATGGGGGGTCATTACGATGACTGGCGGATCGCCACCGCCCGTATGGCGGTGGCAATCCGCCCGCCATTCCCCTCTGCCCGCATGCCATTTCCTCCCGCCACATTACGATGGTGGGAGGGAGCCCGGCGGACGGTAAGACCGTCCGCCGGTTTTCCGCCGGTCCAACCGGGCGGAAAAGGGCTATAATATGGTGGCGGTGTCTGCAGACACCGCCATCCATATTAGGATGCTGGCGGAGAGCAGCATTTCCATGGCCGCAACGCCGCCATGGAAAGGCATACGGTCTTCGCAGTTGGGGGCCCGTAGCGGACCCCCATAATGTTGGGGGGTGGGGGGTGCACATGGGGGTACCCATGGTACCCCCTGCATTGGCATGGGCAAGGTGGCAGGCACCGCACGGTGCCTGTCACCTTGTGCATGCCAATGCACGACGTGCATTCCCAGCATTGTGGCGGGCGGTGCTGTGAACACCGCCCGCCACAATGTTGGGAATAGGGGATGGCATCCTAATACTCGCGGCGGGACCGCCGCTCCTATGGCAGACGGTCCCATTCACCGCTACGGTGGCGGGCGGACTTTGTCCGCCCGTCATCGTAATGACCTCCATGGAGTGGACATTAGAGTGGATTAAAAATAAACGGGTTTTCACAGGTTGATAAAGAGACCAGAAAAGCATAAAATGCAATGTGCTGTGACGTGAGCGATTGACGCAAGGGCAGGCCGGAAGATTAATGAACCACGCGCCTTGCTGCAGAAAAACTAAAAGGACTTGTAAGGACCCCAGACGTAACCTAGTCAGGTAAAATCTATATGGGATGTTATCTACATAGGTGAGATAGAACTCCAGCTTGTGACTGGGTGCTAAAGAGTGGGACAACCGTAGTTCATTAGATCGGGGGTAAAACATGCCTGACCATGAAAAGGGGACTTTGGGGCTCATTACGATGGCGGTACGATCACCACCGCCGGGCCGGCGGTGGCGATCATTCCGCCATCAAACTGAGATTTACCCACCACCATATTAGAATGGCGGTGGGTATCGCGGCGGACGGAAAATCCGTCTGCTGCTTTCCGCCGGTGGCAATCGCGCCGATTGCCTGGCGGGCGGAGCAGGGTCACTAATATGGTGGCGGTGCCTAGCAGGCACCGTCCGCCATATTAGGATGTGGGTTTTAGGAGGCCTTTTCATGGCGGCGATGCCGCCATAGAAAGGCTGGCGGGGATTGGGTTTGGGGGCCCGTTGCGGGTCCCCCTTGTATTGGGGGAGGTGTGGGTGCACTGGGGGGTACCCATGGTACCCCCTCCATTTCACTGCACCATGTGGCAGGCACAGTGTAGTGCCTGCCACGTAGTGCAGTGAAATGCACAACATGCTCTTTTAGACATTGCAGTGGTGTTGCTGTCAGCAGCCACCGCTGCAATGTTAACGGTGCGGAATCAGACCGCAGCGGTGGCGGTCCCATCCTAATCGGGTAGGCGGGACCGCCGCATGCATGACGGTCGGTTCCAAACACCGCTACGATGGCGGGCGGATCAAGTCCGCCCGCCATCGTAATCAGCCCCTTTGTCCGGCTCTAGCTGGAGAGACTTTAGTTCATGAATCGGCCTGGAAACGTCCAACTCCCTAGTAGTTAAAGAGCCAAAAGGAAATGTGCCTTCTATTTGTACTAAATGGACATGAATATCCACTGAACTGTTACATTTTATTCCCACTGTAGATGTTTTGGGGCAGTACACAAAGGCACAAAAGAGTGCGTAAAACACTACAGGAGTACTACTTTACATACTTTAAAAGGCCCTTGTGAACATTTTATGTATGTCCTGTATGGTTAAATCCATCTGACGCAAGACCTACCTCTAGAATAAAAGTGTAAAACTAAGATTACAAGAAGGTAGTGCACTAGGAGTTCCCACAGAGCTTGCTCTCGTGTTACAAGCCTCCAGTACGAGACAAAGGGGCTCATTAGAATGGCATCGTGTCGGGGTTAGGGACCGTCCGCCTATGAGGCGGCGGTCCTACACATGGAATTAAGAGGCAACTGTCACCACGGCGGTCGCATCTGCAATATTTAACATTGCGGCGGGTGCTGCTAGCTGCAGCACCCGCTGCAATACTCAAAATACACCTTGTACATTTCCCTGCACTACGCGGCAGGCACCATGCAGTGCCTGCCACATGGTGCAGGGAAATGTAGGGGGCACCATAGGTGCCCACCAAGTGGAAGTTCAAGGTGCCCGGGGGAAAGGTGGGCCCACTACGGGCCCCCAAAGTCCACCCCCGCCAGCCTTTCCATGGCGGTTGAACCGCCATGGAAAGGCTGGCGGGGATACTGCATCCTAATCAGGCGGGTGGTGCCTGCTCTGCACGGCCACCATTCTAGGGATGCGGGGCGGTCCGACAGGCTTTCCGCCTGCTAGCACACCGCCCGCCATCACAATCTGGCGGGTGGAAAATGGCCGCACGATGGCGGTGAACCCGCCATCGGCAGCCTGCCGGTGCCAGGTTCACCGGCGTCGTAATAAGCCCCAAAGTGAAGAGCTGCAGACAGACTTTCACATCGCTGGACTCTAGAAAATAGCTGAAGGACAGACTCAGCCTTTCACGGTTTAGGAAGGGGGTCAGCAGTATTTGTGTTCCACAAACTGCATAAGGGAGAGAAGGGCTTTTCCTTTTTCCGAGGCCCCATGCAGTGTCTTAACGCATAATCATAGGACCCTCCTGCAGTTTGCTTGTTATATATATATATATATGTATATATATATATCGTAGCTCCTCAAATTTTCACCTCCTTCGTGCACTCTCAAACGGGTGCTTTCTCGCGGGCGGTGTACCCGCAACTATACCAGCTCTTACCATCGAAAAAGGCGACTGCCGAAACGCGTCTGGTTGCTGTGAGTCCATGAAAATAAATATGTTGGACTCGCCCCCGAGAGTGCTTTCCTTTACGTTCTGATGGAATGTGAAATTAGGAGCTGGTATATATATATATATATATATATATATATATATATATATATATATATATATATATATATATCGTGCATCGCATTGCTTCTTGCGCCCCACTTGGCCTTTGGTAGACGGAGTGTGTCCCGGTGAAGCTTACCGGGTAAAAGTTTTTTTATATGTGTGTGAGCAAGGGGACGGCGTTCCCCGAAACGCGTAACTGGAAATAAAATCTAAGTCTATCAGAATATCCTGAGAGAGCGTGTTTACTTGGTTCATGATATAAAAAAAAATATATATATATACGAACCTCCGGTTTTTGCAACAGCAGCTGAGTGCCTCCAGGCATGCTTTGGGCAATTGGTGAATAATCTATAAAACGCGGCAGTCCTGCCGCGCTGGAGTGCACCGTCTTCAAACATATGAGAGGCTGCGGTGGGAACGATTTCTCAACAATGCGGCACTGCAAATTCCAACCTTGGCTCGACATAGTGGCTTTTAAATGTTTTTACCGGAATGCAGCACAAGAAATTAAGATAAAGATTGGACTTTGACAAGAATATAAGGCTACTTATGCCAAATAGGACACTATGTCGAACCAAGGTTGGAATTTGCATACTAGTGCATTCTGGGAATAGTGGTCTAAAGGAAAGGCCACGTGACCACTGGGATCTAAAATCAACTCACCTGTGATCAAGGCGCGAGGCGCTGAAACGCGTAAGGACTTAAGAGTTGTTAAAGCTGCCACGTATTTCAGACACAATTTAGCTGTCAGCCTGAAAGGACGCCGAAGCTGTGGGCTTTTCCTTTTTCTCGTGTTGAATTAAACAGGATTCTCCATTCCTGCTTTGAGCCCGCCCTGCAGAATTGGGGGCCCCGGTAAAGTGGAGATTTGTAATGCAACAAACGGAGGGGGCATGACTCGCTCTTCACCACAGCAGTCAACAATGGACTTCCGTGACTATTTGCGTGGTTGAAGAGAAAGGGAGGAAGGAGGTTTACCTCTATCCAGGGCAGCCAAGTGCACTGGGCTTTTAAATGTTTTTACCGGAATGCAGCACAAGAAATGAAGATAAAGATTGGACTTTGACAAGAATATAAGGCTACTTATGCCAAATAGGACACTATGGGGCCGATTCCGATCTCGGTCGGAGGCGCACCCAATACCATTCGGTCGGGAAAAAAGCCATGCGAAAGCCTGTTTCCCGACCGATCCGTACAGTACACCGAACGAGCAAGTACGATGCGCACAACAGCAAAAAATCCGGCCGAGCCGTACTCACCCAAACCAGGTCCTGTACTCCGACCGAGGCGAGTCCGGAAACGCCGAATCGAGTCGCACGGAAGGGAAAATGCAGCCCCGTCCGGCCGGACAAGTGCGATGCGCTTTCCGTACGCTCCGAACCCGTCGCTACGCACGGCACGTCAAAGCATCCGGGAGAGGCGCACATAAGCTCCGATTCGCGCCACAACACGATCCACGGCTCCGAGACGAACATGGCACCGACGAGGACGACGCGAAGCGACGAGGACGAGGCGAAGCGACGAGGACGACGCCAAGCAACGAGAAGGACGAACGACACGAACCAACCATGAATCCCTTCGTCCCGATCATACCAATATTCTACATTTACTACCGGAACAGGCACGGACGCGTACGGCGCAGAAGGTAAGCCAGACACCAACCACAAAACACATACAACACGTACACGACACATCACACACACACACGGGGATGCTGAATATACTTACACCAGCAACAGCAGCACCATAGGGGCGGGATGCCCATCACCAATGCCACATATGCACACAGGGGCCTGGATGCGCACCACCACCCCTACCCAGGGGGGCTGGATGCCTACCACTACTACCACCCTCAGCCAGGGGGGCAGGATGCCTACCACTACTACCACCCTTAGCCAGGGGGGCTGGATGCCTACCACTACTACCACCCTTAGCCAGGGGGGCTGGATGCCTACCACTACTACCACCCTTAGCCAGGGGGCTGGATGCCTACCACTACTACCACCCTTAGCCAGGGGGGCTGGATGCCTACCACTACTACCACCCTCACCCAGGGGGGCTGGATGCCTACCACTACTACCACCCTTAGCCAGGGGGGCTGGATGCCTACCACTACTACCACCCTTAGCCAGGGGGGCTGGATGCCTACCACTACTACCACCCTTAGCCAGGGGGGCTGGATGCCTACCACTACTACCACCCTTAGCCAGGGGGGCTGGATGCCTACCACTACTACCACCCTTAGCCAGGGGGGCTGGATGCCTACCACTACTACCACCCTCACCCAGGGGGGCTGGATGCCTACCACCACTACCACCCTCACCCAGGGGGGCAGGATGCCTACCACTACTACCACCCCCACTCATAGGATGGACAATGCATGACACAACCAGCACACCACAACCTAGGGAATGCAAGATAAAGACATCCCCCCACCACCATGACAAGCGTGTGTAGGCTGTGTCAAATGCCTACAACACCGAACATGACTTTGAACATACAATGTGACCCCCTAGCACATGTGCCACACATATATGTGTGTGGCACCCACAATGCAAGCAGCCCATGACCATTGTGGCAATGGGGCCTAAACCCCCATCATCACAGTGACCAAAAGGTAAGTGTGGGGTCCATAGCTGCAGCACATTTTGACCATTGTGGCAATGGGGTCTAAACCCCCATCATCACAGTGACCAAAAGGGAAGTGTGGGGTCCATAGCTGAAGCCCATTTTGACCATTGTGGCAATGGGGTCTAAACCCCCATCATCACAGTGACCAAAAGGGAAGTGTGGGGTCCATAGCTGAAGCACATTTTGACCATTGTGGCAATGGGGTCTAAACCCCCATCATCACAGTGACCAAAAGGGAAGTGTGGGGTCCATAGCTGAAGCACATTTTGACCATTGTGGCAATGGGGTCTAAACCCCCATCATCACAGTGACCAAAAGGGAAGTGTGGGGTCCATAGCTGAAGCACATTTTGACCATTGTGGCAATGGGGTCTACACCCCCATCATCACAGTGACCAAAAGGGAAGTGTGGGGTCCATAGCTGAAGCACATTTTGACCATTGTGGCAATGGGGTCTACACCCCCATCATCACAGTGACCAAAAGGTAAGTGTTGACAAAGAAAGAGCTGCAACTGCCAAACTGCATGGATCATTCCTGGTCACAGAACCAAAAACTCATCTGTGGCAAAGTAGTGTATGTGTCCCATTGCAACATAAATTGGGTGAGCCAAATACTGCAGTGCAAATGAGACATTCCTTTGGCCATGTGCAGACAAACAACACCCATGGTGGCTGACACCGTCAACATTCATCAATGACACAATGACAGAAGTGACCATCAGAATGCAGAACCACATATTTGCACCAATGGGCACACAAATGCAGATATCCTGTGGAGACAGCAGATGTGAGGTGAACAGATACCATACCATGGCAGCAATGGGACACACAAACCATGATCACTGTGCTGACCGATGACCTAGGAGTCCCAGGGACAGCAGGGGAAACACACCAAACAACATACAGCCAATGGCACACCCAAGATATGCCAATGCAGTGGTGCAGATGCACAAACACAAACAGGCAGACCAACACTGACATCATACACAGCAGGTGAGGGGGGTGCCAGTGTCCCCAGGTAACCACACAACACATGAGGAGAGCTGAATACCAATCATACAGATGTGCATACACTGCCACACTAAGGTAACTCATGGATCCAAATCCCCTATGTGGGCAAGCAGGCATTGTCAGATGAGAGGGAGCACAAAACACACATGTCACACAGGAACGTAGGAACAACAACTGACACAGCAAGACACAGACACACCACAGCACCACCCCCAGGGCCCCCACAATGTGGTGACCCTTGGCTGCATAAAATTCCCACTCTGATGACAAAGCTGAATGTGGTTCACACTGTGAACCACAGTCATGTGTCCTGAGCAACAAACTACCATCACACCGACACAAGCACAAATCAATCAGCATGGCCAGTAAGCCAAGGCCAACATGGAGGCAGGGGTCCAGCTGGGCAACAACTCCCATCTGCACACACTCAAGACCACACCCTCGACCTCCAACAATGTGCAGCAGTGAAGTACACATGCACTGGTGACATTGCACATGCACCCATGACTATTCCAGGGTGGTGGGTGGGAACCAAGGTGCAGAAACACATCACACATGGCCACTCAACAAGACTCCTGAATGTCTGACACACTGCACACTACGCTGTACATGGACATGACGGCGATACCACACCAACCAATGGGATCCCAGCCACAGTCACACACCAATGAAGAAGCCAAGGTCACCCACAAAGAACACACATAGACAACAACCAACATCGCAGCCCGGACCCTGAGGAGTGCCAGCAGTCACACACACAACGTGTCACAATAACTTAAAGATAACACGAACTGAAAATCACATGACAGGGGCAAACAACAAGTGCCAAGGGGAAACCTGACTGTGACCCATCTGCGTCTGCACACAAACTCAGCCCTGACAGCAAACACACCTATGGGTGACACCCTGATGACCAGTAATGTGCCATGCACCCACATCACAGAGAACACAGGGAGAAGACTTTGGGGGAACATAGCTCAAGTCAGCAAGCATCACAAACAGGTACAACACTAGGGATCACAGCATGCGCAGATAAATGGAAGTGAACACACAGACATGCACATACAACACACACCTTGGGCGCAGGCAATGTCACACGTGTACACACTGCCATGAGGGGACTCCACTCCTGTGTGAGGAAAGCTGTGCCATATGTTGCCTCAGTAGGGCCCCATCATGTCAGCTGAGCACTTGGTCACACAATCAACAATTAGCACCAAATGAGGGCTCCCGTCACATCAGCCTGGTCATGGATGTGCCAACGGAATCATCAGCACAGATCCAACACACTTGTATAGCAATGTTGCACTGACTACACGGATGAGTCCTTCCCCATTGATGCCCAAACCTGCATGTCCAGTGGAGATGGCAACACGGTCAGGGAAGTAGACAAATCCAACAATGGAAGGCACAACAGATGTGCAGGGGTGGAAGCCACAGATATGAAATTGCTAATGTAAGTAGGAAATCCCATTGCCAAATACTGAACACATGACACCCTCAGATGCTGCTATGGATGACATGGATACACCACATGATAGGACACATTCCCCCTGGACCACATGGGTTCCTGCACAGTAACACTTCATAATCATGAGACCAGATATCACCATCACTGCAGCAAGGGCATGGTTAGCAGCACCAACAACATGTACATCTGAAGCATGAGCACTAGAGAAAAGAAAGTTGCTTTATTCAGCATATGTGTTGAATGAAAACGACGTCCAGAAAAAAAGAGCAAAGGCCAATGGCCAGTCCATTGTCAAAGTTCAAACAGGGTGACACTGGCAGATGTCACCCTACGCATGCCTGCACAAAACCAGGGACAATCCACTAGGAGGGGCAACCGGGGGGCAGGCCAGGCACCGCAGGGACAGGATCAGGGCTCACCAGGGGGAGTCAGGGAAGGGGTGGTGGGTGCTGGAGAGCCACTGACAACTGCAGTGGAGGTGTCTGACATGGTGTGTGCCGGCACAACTGGGGGGCATGACTCAGATGTCGTGGGTGCCGGCACAACTGCAGTGGACCCTGCAGATGGAGTGGACAGGTCCGCCACTGCAGTGCCCAAGTCAGACAGGGCGGTAGTGGACTCCACTGCAGTGCCTACCTCCAGGGGAGGAGAATGGGGAACAGGCAAGGTGGGTTGGACAGAGGGGGAGGACACCCTCACCACATCAGTGGCACAGACAAGCGCAGCGGGGGGTGTGGTGCTGGGAGAGCAAGTGGCAGGGGGAGAAGGCCGGAGCCTCTTGGGGATGGTATATCTGTGGGTGGGGGAACCTGGGGCAGGGTGTGGTGGGGGCACCTGTGGAGTGGGGGCCTGAGGGATGGAGGAAGGAGACCTGGTGCTTGAGCTGCAGGGCGGTGGCGGGGTCTTGCTCTTAGGACTCCGTGGGGACTTGCGGGTGGGGGCCTCAGTCCGTCTGCGCCTGGGGGAGGGTGTCCGGGGGCGAGGGGCACTCTGCTCCGTGTGGGTGGGCTTCCTCTTCCCCCGGGATGCTGGAGCAGCTTCATCGGTGGGGAAGAGGCCGAGGTCACAGAGGAAGAGCTGCTGTGACTTTGGGGTTGCAGGTGAGGCAAGGGAGGGTGCTTTGGAGGGAGAGGGAACTGAGGACTGCGCAGTGCATGTGGATGCGTGTGTGTGTTCCAGGGCCCCATCCCCTGTGAGTCTGGCTTCAGTCCCCTGAATGTGCGTGCGTGTGCGTTTTGTCATTGGCGTGTGTGTAAGTGTGCTGGATGTGTGTGTGCTGGTGTGTGCCTGTGCCGGTGTGTGTGTGCTTGGGATGGGTAAGGTGCTGGGGAGTGTGGATGGAGCAGAGGCAGGAGGGGTGAGGGACCGTTTGAGGAGGGACACTGCTGCCGTCAGGGAGGAGTCCATGGACCTATTGCCCCTCTGTAGGTCAGACATGCCCGATGAGATGCCCTCCATGAACGACACCAGCTGAGTCAACAGCGCGGTGTGCGCATGGAGGACACTCAGCATGGCTGTCTGGCCTACATGGAGCTGGCGAAGGAGGTACACAGACTCCTCACTCAGGGCAGCAGGGGACACAGGGGCAGGGGCTGCGGTGCCTGGCCCAAAGGAGACACGCTCCCGGACATGGGAGCCTCCACGGACCTGGGGAATGGGAGCCGATGGGAGGGCGGTGGTGGTGCTGGTGGTGGCGGGGACAGCAACACTAGCTGGGGTGTGGTGGCTGCTGACACCCGCCTCCACAAGGGAGTCATCCTCCGAGTTGCTCTGGTCCTCAGCTGAGGTGGATGCTGCTGAGGACTCCTCGGTGTGGCTCCCCTCGCCCTCCGTGCCACTGGGTCCCTCCGACCACTCCTCGGCTGCTGACCCAGTCTGGCTCTCTGGCTCCTCCTGGTCCGTGGAGCTGTCCCCTTCCGTGGCCGTGGATGTATCTGCAAACAATGGGGAAACAGACAGACATCAGTCACCTGCACAAAACGCACACACCACTGTGAGCACAGCACATCACAGAGCAAGCCCTGGCATCATTAGTTGTACATTGCTAAAAGTGCCCTAACTGAACAGGAGAAGCCAATTGTCAGTCTGATGCCAAGCATGGCACTCACATCCCACATGGCCTTGCACCCATCTGTCTGGTGTCTGTTGGATTGCAACACCCCAGTGTGGACACATGCACCAAGTACACAGTAGTTGGACAGTGCAGAGGACACGGTGTGGCATGTGGACATGCACACATCACAGCTCTTGCCACTGAGTCAGTACAGGTTTCCGGATGAAAGGGATGCCCAGAGTCAAATAGGAAATGCATGTGATGCATACCAGCGACAGACACCATGATGCACCCATGTCCTGATAGCCAGCGCCACTATGGTGTGCATGTAGCACATGTCACTCCCCTGCAGGCTCACCAATCAGTAGACACATGCCATGGCGGAGGCATGACTGCAAAGTCATACATCACTGTCTCAGTGATGTATGACTTGGCAGCCAGACAACAACACTCTGCACTGTGTCACAATAGTAGGTCATGGGGAATGCAAGTCCTGGAGCTGCACAAGTGCACATGTACATCCCCCCCACAACACATCCTCTCAACCCTCATCTGTCCAGGTCATACCTATTGGACATATGGGAGACCTGTGACACTACCCTCTGAACCTGAGCCCCTCACACTCTGCTGTGAATGGGGAACAGCTGCCTGAACTTCACATTCACATGCCCCAGTCTGCATGGGCAGCTGATCAGACACCTATGTGACACACAAGTATCGTCTCCTATGGTCACATCTCCAGTGGCATGCTGAGCCCCTACCAAGAAACTCCACAGCAGTCCTGGCGACTAATCCACAGCACACTGACACAGAGGCAGACACCTGAGGGGTCAAATCACTGCGCACAATGTGTCAGCTGATACACGGGAGTGGGAGTACAGAGTGTATTGTATGGCCTGGAGTAGGCATGACTGTCCAGCCCCACATGAATGAGGGATGAGCCCTGGACTGTAGGCAGCTGGCTAAGTATGTGTGACACACGTCATATACATACTCCTGGGGCCCAAACATTGTTCCCACCCGCAGCATGGGTGTGTGCCAGATACCCCAGCCACATGTGGTGGATCAGCTCAGCAATTGGACCACAGATCAAAGTAACACGCTGAATACATGTCAGAATACAGGCATTGTGTAAGCAATGGACCCACCCATGATGCCCACCACAGAGTCAGGGAAACAGATGCTGTCTCCCACCTTGAGTCAAGCAAACTGCAAGGACACAGTCCTAAGTGACAGTATTCCCTGCATGTAAGGGCCACACCTGGGTATCAGATGAGGAGTGGGCAGTGCACAATAGAGGGACATGGCTCCTGGACAACATGACTGCTGTACTGTGGCAGTTTAACCAGGCCCGAGGAGGGCACATAGCATGTTAGACAGAGTTCACAGTGCAGTCTTTGACTCACCCCCTCCTTGCTGCTCTCTGGCCTTCAGCTGCCCATCCAGGTCTGGAAAGACCACCGCCAGGATCCTGAGCATGTGGGGGGTCAGGGTCCGTGTTCCGCCCCTCCTGCGAGGAGGCGACAGCTTCAGCTGGACCCGTGCAATCCTCCGGGTCCAGCCCCGAAGGTCCTGCCACCTCTTTTGGCAGTTGCGGATCCGGCGCTTGTAGACCCCCACGGACCGGACAGCCCGGACGATGTCCTTCCAGATCTCCTGCTTCCGATGGGCAGAAGCCTGTCAGGATGACAAAGTGATAAGGCCATTACTACACATGCAACATATCCGTGCATGACACAGTTGCATATACATGTCGCAATCACAGGGGCACATGGTGTACACAGGCAGTGCACGGCTGCCCATGGACAGTTTTCCAGAAGTCACTACATGGTATCATTGCATGGGGAGTAAAACCCTGTTCAGAAGCACTGTCACTGCACCATACCTGTCCAGTGCAAGTCACTACACACTATGGGGGGTGACAACTACTCAGTGAGCCTGCTAGCCAGTGGCGTGCAGACTCTCAGCCTTGCTAGTCAGACAAAATGCACATTCAGAAAGGCAGTGCACAGGACACTCACCTGCTCCCCTGGTGTCCCATACAGCTTGCTGTACTGTGGAAGTAGGCTGTCCAGCAGGGCCTGGTTCTCTTCAAGGCTGAAGGCTGGGGCTCTCTCCACAGTACGTGCCATTGCAGGGTCCAGAGGGGCAGAGACAGCAGCAGTGCAGTGGCAGATGTCGTCTTGGAGCATGTAGTGCAGGCAAGTGGGCTCTCAGGGGACCAGCCAGCAATATATATGTGCTGGAGAGGCAGATACTGTCCCTTGTGTCCAAAGTGATAGGTCCAAGTCGTTTGCATCTTCTGAATCTGGCCAATCCATGGAATAGCAGCACCAAAACACGCCCACAGCATCCTTCAAATCTTCAACTTCATGACATACATGATTTTGCAACATTGTTGTGGGTGACCAACTGATTTTCCAGCAACCGACTCGTTCGGAATTCGAAAACGCGTCCGTTGCCAGGCAAGCCCATTGTCAATGGGTGCGCACCGATCGGTCCATTGCAGTACAACGCGCACAGGGGTACAACGCGTACCCGCACACATTGAAAGCAATGGGCCGGCCGGAGGCACCGATCGGTCCATTGCAGTTCAACGCGCACAGGGGTACAACGCGTACCCGCACACATTGAAAGCAATGGGCCGGCCGGAGGCACCGATCGGTCCATTGCAGTTCAACGCGCACAGGGGTACAACGCGTACCCGCACACATTGAAAGCAATGGGCCGGCCGGAGGCACCGATCGGTCCATTGCAGTTCAACGCGCACAGGGGTACAACGCGTACCCGCACACATTGAAAGCAATGGGCCGGCCGGAGGCACCGATCGGTCCATTGCAGTTCAACGCGCACAGGGGTACAACGCGTACCCGCACACATTGAAAGCAATGGGCCGGCCGGAGGCACCGATCGGTCCATTGCAGTTCAACGCGCACAGGGGTACAACGCGTACCCGCACACATTGAAAGCAATGGGCCGGCCGGAGGCACCGATCGGTCCATTGCAGTTCAACGCGCACAGGGGTACAACGCGTACCCGCACACATTGAAAGCAATGGGCCGGCCGGAGGCACCGATCGGTCCATTGCAGTTCAACGCGCACAGGGGTACAACGCGTACCCGCACACATTGAAAGCAATGGGCCGGCCGGAGGCACCGATCGGTCCATTGCAGTTCAACGCGCACAGGGGTACAACGCGTACCCGCACACATTGAAAGCAATGGGCCGGCCGGAGGCACCGATCGGTCCATTGCAGTTCAACGCGCACAGGGGTACAACGCGTACCCGCACACATTGAATGCAATGGGCCGGCCGGAGGCACCGATCGGTCCATTGCAGTACAACGCATCACTGTACATGTGACTGGCATATGTCAGCATGCCTGTCTCAGATGGACATATGCCAGCCACAGATAGCTCCCAGGGAGTGAGGGGCACACCTACATCACGACAGCCTGTCCAAACCTTATCATAAGGCATGTAAGGCTGCATTTCCTATTGTGTGTATGTTGGTGTACATGTTGTCCTGTGGGTGTCACCTGTGGGCAGCCACCCCCAGGCTGTGCACGTGTTCATGGGGACAGGATCCTGGGTGTTACGTGTACGTGACCACTGTGATGTGCAACTGTTCATATCTGTGCATGTGCCATGGTCACATTTCACAGTGGTGTTTGTGTATGTCATGTCACATACCCCGTGAGTCCCATGTGGGACGGTATGTTTGAGCCAGGGTGTCCCAGTGGCACAATAGTGATGGACCTCCACAGTCTTTGTGCATGTAGTGTTTACAATGTCTCTGATTTCATGTGCACAATGGGAGACAGTCTCCACATCCACGTTGTGTGTGCATGGACTCTGATGTTGTGCGTGTGTGTCACAGACATCCATGTCTGTCCTGCCGTGGCAAGTGGGGCCACTACCTGTGGGGGTCATGTTTGTTTTGCTGTGGTGTACACATGATACTCCATGTGATGCCAGTGTCCATGTGGCATTACAGGGTCCCTGGGAATGTACCTGTCGTTGAGCTGTGGTGCCTGGGGCACATCTGTCCTCACATGTCACTGTGGGGGTGATTGTGACACGGCAGCAGGAGATGGGAACTGTGACACGGCATCATGATATCCAATGGGCCAACCTGGGACAAATTGATGCCACCTGTAGGACCGTGTTGACAGATGTTGGCCATGTACGTACCATACATGTCCTTCCGGTACTGCACACTTCATGTAGTTGTGCCTCATAATGATGTATGTTGGGATCTTGAGTGTGTTCAATGCCGCATATGTGGGGTGACTGACAATCTTGCTTACTTCTCCTCTGCACTGCAGGGCTCCTGCTGTCCATCGGCCATTCCCAGACCTGGCAACGATGGTGGAACGGGACAGCATCCGACGGTACCGCTTCACCAGGCAGCTGATTGAGGATTTGGCAGTGCAGTTGTCCCCACATTTGCAGCCTGGCCGGCCGTATCCTACAGCGCTGACCCCCAAGGTGAAGGTGATGGCAGCCCTACACTTCTTTGCCACCGGTACCTTCCAACATACTGTGGCGACTGCTGGTGGGATGTCACAGACCATGTTCAGCCGTGTGCTCCGCGATGTTTTGGCGGCAATGTTGCTCTTCCTGAACCGGTACATCTATTTCCCTAGACTGCGACGACTCACTGACGTGAAGAGTGACTTTTATGCCCTGGGGAGGATGCCGCATGTAATTGGCTCCATTGATGGGACACATGTGGCTTTGGTACCACCACAGGCCCAGGAGCAGGCCTACAGGAACCGCAAGCACTACCACTCGGTCAATGCACTGGTGGTGTGTCTTGCAGACATGACCATCACACACGTGTGTGCCCGTTTCCCTGGTTCAGCACACGATGCCTTTGTGATGAGGAGTAGTCGCATCCCCAGGATGATGGCACAGATGCAGAACCAGCGTGCCTGGCTTGTCGGTGTGTACTGACTTTGTGCCATTGTGTGTGATCTGATCTGTAGTATTCCGCCCACTTTTCCAAGTCAGCTAATGTGCACTTGTCTGTCCGTAGGTGACTCGGGATACCCCAACATGCCGTGGTTGCTGACACCCCTCAGGAACCCTGTGACACCTGCCCAGATGCGCTACAATGAGGCACATGGTCGGACCAGGAGAGTGATTGAGCGGACCTTTGGTCTCCTGAAGAGCCGCTTCCGCTGCCTGGACAAGACCGGAGGGTCCCTCCCATATGCCCCTGCGAAAGTGTGCAAGATTATCATCGTCTGCTGCATGCTCCACAACCTGGCAGTGCGGAAGGAGTTGCCTCTCATCCAGGATGACAATGACCAACATCCGCCACCTGTGGAGGATCCTGGCCTGGACCACGATGCCAGTGACGATGATGATGATGATGATGGTGATGGTGATGTCCGCACACAGCTCATCACCAACTTCTTTAGCTGAATGTGAGTATCCTGAGGTGTCATGTCAATGATGTGAGTTGGCATGATGTGTGGGTGGTGCTCTGGTGCTGTTGGAGTGTGTCCATGGGCTACTTGACTGGATGTGTGTTGCGATGTGTGGTGACAGGTGGGCTGTACTCCCCAACAGTGTTGACATGCTAACTTGGTTCTGGGTGGGTATCTTGTAACATGTATTGTGCATGAGTTTTGCTGTTCTGTCCTGTACTCCATTGCTTTTGACTGTGTGTCATTTCTGTCCTTCACAGGGTACTTTCAGATTCGTTTGGTCAACTGTGTCCACCGACGACGTGATTGCACATCCAGGCTGGTAGCTGTTGTGTCCCTACAGGTGATGTGCGCCACACCCATGGACTTCCTTCCGTCTACAGTTGTTGACTGTGTGCCCGCTACCAGGTGGGGTTACCTTGCATCTGTAGTGGTTACGGCATGTTGCAACTGTGTAATAAACCTGTGCTTCACTTTGTGATGTGCGTTGTCTGTGGTCACACATTTGACTGCCATTTGCTTACTGCACCAGTGGGCTACTTGACTACAACTGGGAATGGGTGTGGTGTCTGTGCATTGCACCGTCTTCCCTGGCAACATCAGTGTAGGCAATGAGTCAGATGGCCTAGGTGTGTATGTGTCGTGTAGCCCTGGTGGTGTGTCTCCCTCATGTGTGTCACGTTGCCTGTACTCACATGCCTGTGTTGTCCTTGCTGTTGCAGTTCGCATACACAGTGTAATTTTGCAGTTCATCATCCCCATAACAGCACCCACGTTGGAATCACGACAGAGGCAAGTATGGTGTATTTGTGTGTTTATTGTGATACATTTGTGTTAATAGTGCATAGGATGGGTTGTGCTGTACATGAATCTTGCAATCCCAAGTTCCTAGGTGAATTGAAAGTCCGGGTAGACAGGATCCCCAGTATCGGGGCCACAGTTGTCTGACACATTGGTCCAACTTGTACTCCCCATGCAATGTGTGGGAGTAGTGTTGCCGTCAACAGGGTGAACAGTCTGTGCACAAAGGCGAACATCCAGAACAGGTTCAGGCTTCCTGGGAGTTGCGCTTGGCCATCGGCCTCTCACTTTTCCCTCCTCGGACGACCCCTCTTCTTGGGGGGGCCCCTCAAGTGCAGGCTGCTGCGGTGCAGGGGACTCTCCGCCAGAGTCCTCCTCCCTCCCTGTGGCAGTTGCAGTTTGTTCGGCACCAGATGTTGTTGGCACACAGGGAGGTGTGGACTGGTTGCTGTTCATCTGGCGGAGGCATTGTAAAATGTCCCTGTGCACCGCCGTCATCTCATGCAGTGCATCCCACTTGGACTCCACGCGGGACATGTGTGAGTCCACACGGGACATGTGTGACTCCACGTGGGACATGTGGGAGTCCAAGCGGGCATGATGGGCAGCCTGCTGCTGTTTAATGTCTCTGAGGAGCCCCACTACCTGGCTGAGCTCTCCGGTGCTGGACTGGTACGCATCAGCTATGCGTACCAGTTGTGGGTCGTCATGCACACCAGCAACGTCTGCAAGCAGCGACCTCTGTCTCCCACCCCTCCCACCACCCCTGCTGACATGTGCAGTGTGTGCAGTGGCACGCACAGATAACCCTGGTCCACCTTGGCGGTTGGTGGTGGTGGTGGTGTCCATGGCCCCAGGTTGGTCCAGGGTCACTGTGCTGGTGTTGCTCCTTATTCTGTCCATGTCGGCAGGGATGGTATTTGTGGTGACAGTCGTTGTAGGGGTGGGTGCAGGGGGTGCAGCTGGTGGTCCTGCTGGTGCTGCAGCTGGTGGTCCTGCTGGTGCTGCATGTTGACTTGCACCGGATGTGCCAGGTTGTTCTTCATCGTCCGAGGAGGACAGAGGCTGTACGACGCCAGTGAGCTCGGCATCCTCTTGAGCCTGGGACTGGGACTCCTCAGCGTCTGCTGCTGTGTCCCCATCATCACCTGTTTTTGGGAGACACAAACAATGTATGTCATGTTTCTGCAGGCATCAATGGTTGACACACATGACAGTTGTGACTGTGCCTCTGGGTGCGGGCCTGTACATTGCATTGTCCTAAGTCGTCACAGTCAGGGGTTGATATTGGTGTGGCACATTGTCCTGCATTATTTGGGCATTTCTATGTATTTTCTGGGGTGTGAACATGGTCTGCATTGCTTGTGTTTGGTTGACAGCCGGACCTCCTTCCCACCCACACAGCCAGTCAGTTATCCCACCATGGAACGTGCTTGCATTGCAGGGAGTGGAAGTTGTCTCTCAGGATGTCAGTCAGTGGTGTCCTGCTGTTTGTTGGTGCACAGTTGCCAGCAGGGCCTTGTGCTCCCCACAGCAGTAGCCAGTGTCAGCCATCTTGTGAGTCCTTCTCCACTCCCTGTGATGTGAGCATGGTTCAGGGTGGTGTTGATGGGCCAGTTGTGAGGCTGAGCAATGTCTGTGACTACGACTCCCATCATGCTATTGCCTCCACCCCCCTTCCCAGCATGCCCATGCTTCCTTCCTTTTGACTCTGCTTCCCTGTGGGGTGGGCTGGCTGTGCTGACAGGATGGCTGGGAGTGTTGTCCTGGCAGTTGTTTGGCTAAGAGTCCCAAGAGTGTCCCTGTGCTTCACACAACATAACCCAGGGTGGTGGTGCTTTGTGGGATCTTGTGTTAGGATGGAGGGCATTGCATTCTACCAGGTGGGTACTGTGGAGTTTGTGTTGGGGGGTGTGAGGGGAGGTGCTGGTGACTATAGTCAGTGCTGCAAGTCCCCCTTCCCACCCAGCCAGCCAGATATCCCACCATGGAACGTGCTTGCATTGCAGGGAGTGGAAGTTGTCTCTCAGGATGTCAGTCAGTGGTGTCCTGCTGTTTGTGGGTGCACAGTTGGCAGCAGGGCCTTGTGCTCCCCACAGCAGTAGCCAGTGTCAGCCATCTTGTGAGTCCTTCTCCACTCCCTGTGATGTGAGCATGGTTCAGGGTGGTGTTGATGGGCCAGTTGTGAGGCTGAGCAATGTCTGTGACTACGACTCCCATCATGCTATTGCCTCCACCCCCTTCCCAGCATGCCCATGCTTCCTTCCTTTTGACTCTGCTTCCCTGTGGGGTGGGCTGGCTGTGCTGACAGGATGGCTGGGAG
Source organism: Calotriton arnoldi (assembly GCA_963921515.1). Lineage (NCBI taxonomy): Eukaryota > Metazoa > Chordata > Amphibia > Caudata > Salamandridae > Calotriton > Calotriton arnoldi. The sequence goes on along the minus strand of CAWUFW010008422.1, from coordinate 692,755 downwards.
TGTTGTCCTGGCAGTTGTTTGGCTAAGAGTCCCAAGAGTGTCCCTGTGCTTCACACAACATAACCCAGGGTGGTGGTGCTTTGTGGGATCTTGTGTTAGGATGGAGGGCATTGCATTCTACCAGGTGGGTACTGTGGAGTTTGTGTTGGGGGGGTGTGAGGGGAGGTGCTGGTGACTATAGTCAGTGCTGCAAGTCCCCCTTCCCACCCAGCCAGCCAGATATCCCACCATGGAACGTGCTTGCATTGCAGGGAGTGGAAGTTGTCTCTCAGGATGTCAGTCAGTGGTGTCCTGCTGTTTGTGGGTGCACAGTTGGCAGCAGGGCCTTGTGCTCCCCACAGCAGTAGCCAGTGTCAGCCATCTTGTGAGTCCTTCTCCACTCCCTGTGATGTGAGCATGGTTCAGGGTGGTGTTGATGGGCCAGTTGTGAGGCTGAGCAATGTCTGTGACTACGACTCCCATCATGCTATTGCCTCCACCCCCTTCCCAGCATGCCCATGCTTCCTTCCTTTTGACTCTGCTTCCCTGTGGGGTGGGCTGGCTGTGCTGACAGGATGGCTGGGAGTGTTGTCCTGGCAGTTGTTTGGCTAAGAGTCCCAAGAGTGTCCCTGTGCTTCACACAACATAACCCAGGGTGGTGGTGCTTTGTGGGATCTTGTGTTAGGATGGAGGGCATTGCATTCTACCAGGTGGGTACTGTGGAGTTTGTGTTGGGGGGTGTGAGGGGAGGTGCTGGTGACTATAGTCAGTGCTGCAAGTCCCCCTTCCCACCCAGCCAGCCAGATATCCCACCATGGAACGTGCTTGCATTGCAGGGAGTGGAAGTTGTCTCTCAGGATGTCAGTCAGTGGTGTCCTGCTGTTTGTGGGTGCACAGTTGCCAGCAGGGCCTTGTGCTCCCCACAGCAGTAGCCAGTGTCAGCCATCTTGTGAGTCCTTCTCCACTCCCTGTGATGTGAGCATGGTTCAGGGTGGTGTTGATGGGCCAGTTGTGAGGCTGAGCAATGTCTGTGACTACGACTCCCATCATGCTATTGCCTCCACCCCCTTCCCAGCATGCCCATGCTTCCTTCCTTTTGACTCTGCTTCCCTGTGGGGTGGGCTGGCTGTGCTGACAGGATGGCTGGGAGTGTTGTCCTGGCAGTTGTTTGGCTAAGAGTCCCAAGAGTGTCCCTGTGCTTCACACAACATAACCCAGGGTGGTGGTGCTTTGTGGGATCTTGTGTTAGGATGGAGGGCATTGCATTCTACCAGGTGGGTACTGTGTAGTTTGTGTTGGGGGGGTGTGAGGGGAGGTGCTGGTGACTATAGTCAGTGCTGCAAGTCCCCCTTCCCACCCAGCCAGCCAGATATCCCACCATGGAACGTGCTTGCATTGCAGGGAGTGGAAGTTGTCTCTCAGGATGTCAGTCAGTGGTGTCCTGCTGTTTGTGGGTGCACAGTTGGCAGCAGGGCCTTGTGCTCCCCACAGCAGTAGCCAGTGTCAGCCATCTTGTGAGTCCTTCTCCACTCCCTGTGATGTGAGCATGGTTCAGGGTGGTGTTGATGGGCCAGTTGTGAGGCTGAGCAATGTCTGTGACTACGACTCCCATCATGCTATTGCCTCCACCCCCTTCCCAGCATGCCCATGCTTCCTTCCTTTTGACTCTGCTTCCCTGTGGGGTGGGCTGGCTGTGCTGACAGGATGGCTGGGAGTGTTGTCCTGGCAGTTGTTTGGCTAAGAGTCCCAAGAGTGTCCCTGTGCTTCACACAACATAACCCAGGGTGGTGGTGCTTTGTGGGATCTTGTGTTAGGATGGAGGGCATTGCATTCTACCAGGTGGGTACTGTGGAGTTTGTGTTGGGGGGTGTGAGGGGAGGTGCTGGTGACTATAGTCAGTGCTGCAAGTCCCCCTTCCCACCCAGCCAGCCAGATATCCCACCATGGAACGTGCTTGCATTGCAGGGAGTGGAAGTTGTCTCTCAGGATGTCAGTCAGTGGTGTCCTGCTGTTTGTGGGTGCACAGTTGGCAGCAGGGCCTTGTGCTCCCCACAGCAGTAGCCAGTGTCAGCCATCTTGTGAGTCCTTCTCCACTCCCTGTGATGTGAGCATGGTTCAGGGTGGTGTTGATGGGCCAGTTGTGAGGCTGAGCAATGTCTGTGACTACGACTCCCATCATGCTATTGCCTCCACCCCCTTCCCAGCATGCCCATGCTTCCTTCCTTTTGACTCTGCTTCCCTGTGGGGTGGGCTGGCTGTGCTGACAGGATGGCTGGGAGTGTTGTCCTGGCAGTTGTTTGGCTAAGAGTCCCAAGAGTGTCCCTGTGCTTCACACAACATAACCCAGGGTGGTGGTGCTTTGTGGGATCTTGTGTTAGGATGGAGGGCATTGCATTCTACCAGGTGGGTACTGTGGAGTTTGTGTTGGGGGGTGTGAGGGGAGGTGCTGGTGACTATAGTCAGTGCTGCAAGTCCCCCTTCCCACCCAGCCAGCCAGATATCCCACCATGGAACGTGCTTGCATTGCAGGGAGTGGAAGTTGTCTCTCAGGATGTCAGTCAGTGGTGTCCTGCTGTTTGTGGGTGCACAGTTGGCAGCAGGGCCTTGTGCTCCCCACAGCAGTAGCCAGTGTCAGCCATCTTGTGAGTCCTTCTCCACTCCCTGTGATGTGAGCATGGTTCAGGGTGGTGTTGATGGGCCAGTTGTGAGGCTGAGCAATGTCTGTGACTACGACTCCCATCATGCTATTGCCTCCACCCCCTTCCCAGCATGCCCATGCTTCCTTCCTTTTGACTCTGCTTCCCTGTGGGGTGGGCTGGCTGCGCTGACAGGATGGCTGGGAGTGTTGTCCTGGCAGTTGTTTGGCTAAGAGTCCCAAGAGTGTCCCTGTGCTTCACACAACATAACCCAGGGTGGTGGTGCTTTGTGGGATCTTGTGTTAGGATGGAGGGCATTGCATTCTACCAGGTGGGTACTGTGGAGTTTGTGTTGGGGGGTGTGAGGGGAGGTGCTGGTGACTATAGTCAGTGCTGAAAGTCCCCCTTCCCACCCAGCCAGCCAGATATCCCACCATGGAACGTGCTTGCATTGCAGGGAGTGTAAGTTGTCTCTCAGGATGTCAGTCAGTGGTGTCCTGCTGTTTGTTGGTGCACAGTTGCCAGCAGGGCCTTGTGCTCCCCACAGCAGTAGCCAGTGTCAGCCATCTTGTGAGTCCTTCTCCACTCCCTGTGATGTGCGCATGGTTCATGGTGGTGTTGATGGGACAGTTGTGAGGGGGGGCAATATGTGTGACTGCGACTCCCATGATGCTATTGGCTACACAGACTTGGCCAGCATACACAGAATTCCTTCCTTTGAGTGGTCTTCACTGTGTGTTGGTGTTGTTGTGGTGGCTACATGTCTGGATGTGTTTGTTAGTTCTATTTGTGCTACTGCCTAGCTGTAGTTGTGGTTGTGTTTGTACATGTGTTGGCACAGTTGGATGTGACTTTTTTGATGGCATGTGTTGTGTTTATCTGACTGACATACACATTTTGGGATGATTCTGTTCTGGTTGCTGTGTGATTGCTATGAGTGCATGGTTTGACTCTCCCTTGACAGTGATGTGTGTGTGTTTTGTGGCAGTATATTGTGTACATTTGTTGTGTACTCACCAGGCTCTGGGATGTCCTCTAGTCCATATATGCTCACTGGTGGTAGGATGGCCCGCACCTTCTCCTCCCAGGGCCTGAGGTATATTGGCTTGGCAGGAGGGCCACTGCCGGTGTGTTGGCTGTTGATGTAGTCTTGCTTCAGCAGTTTCCGTACCCTCCTGCGCACGTCATACCACCTGTTCTGGATGTCGGTCTTTGTGCGCCGACATGGTGATTGGGCGTTCACCCTGTTGATGATCCTCTCCCACATCTTGGTTTTCTGCGACATGGGGGTCTGTTGGACCAATGTGCCAAACAGCTGTGGCTCTACCCTGAGGATCTCGTCTACCAGGACTTCCAATTCACAATCTAGGAACTTGTGATTCTTCTTGGGGGGCATGGTGATGGGTGGTGATGGTGAGTGATGTGTGTGTTGGTGTGCAGGTGAGGGTGTGTGAGTGTGTGTTTTGCTGGGTGTATGTGAGGTAGGTATTTGTTGGTGTGCTGATGGTGTGTGGCTTGTGTGAGGGATGACTGTGGGTGTGTGGTTGCTTTCTCTTGGGTGCTGGCAGTGGAATGGCATTTGCAAAGGCTCATGGTAGTGATTTGTGTCCTTTATATAGGTGGAGTTGTGGGTGTGTCTTTGTTCTCTGTCCCCACCCCCCCCCAGTATTTATTGGCTTGGTAATTGCTTGTTTGGCCTTTTTTGGGGTGATTTTTCCTTTGTGCTGTTTGTGTGTGTTGGAAACGTTCTTGTGACCGAGTCGGACCCTGCATTGGTCTCGTACGGTGTTCTCCGTTTCGTTCACGCTGTGTTTGTGCAGTTTTCTATGCTGCGTACGCGTCGGTCGCGGTGTATTGTGTTGCTTCGGCTCGGTTTTGTATGCGTGTCGGTCGTCCGGCTTGTCCTCCGTCCGACTCGCTCGTGGTTTCGCGCCTTGCATCGTACTTAGCGGTTTGGAGTTAGCGTGTACGTTTCGGTCGGATTTGTTCCGGGTGCGTGTCGGTCGGTTGGATTCGCGTGTTTTCCGGCCGGATTGCTGTTTTCCGTGCGGCTCGGTCGGTCGACTTGGTTTCGTTACGTGTCGGTCGGAGTTTTCGCGCCTTGCATCGTACTTGGCGTGTCGGGCGCCACGGGTACGTGTCGGTCGGTATTTTTTCCGGATCCGAGTCGGTCGGTGCTTTTTCCGGCCCGAATCGGAATCGACCCCTATGTCGAGCCAAGGTTGAAATTTGCATACTAGTGCATTCTGGGAATAGTGGTCTAAAGGAAAGGCCACGTGACCACTGGGATCTAAAATCAACTCACCTGTGATCAAGGCGCGAGGCTCTGAAACGCGTAAGGACTTAAGAGTTGTTAAAGCTGCCACGTATTTCAGACACAATTTAGCTGTCAGCCTGAAAGGACGCCGAAGCTGTGGGCTTTTCCTTTTTCTCATATATATATATATATATATTCACTGAAAAAACCATAGGTTTTAGGGACAGTTATAGTTAGTTGGACATTTCACTTGTACAAAACCCGTGAAATTCCCCGTTATAGTTAGTTCAGCTAACTATAACTTGCGCCCACATAATGCACTGCTGATGACGTCACATATTACATCACTCATGACATGGTCAGTGACATCACTGATGACATCACTGATGACATCTCAAATGACATCACTGATGACATCACTGATGACATCATCCAGTGACTGTGTGTTTCTGTAAAGTTTAAATATGTTTAATATATATAGGGAAAGACGTATTGAAGAATGAGTGGGTGTATAAGTGTCTGAATGGATGATTTAGTAGGTGCGTGACTGACTCTATAAGTGAGTGATTAAACGTATCTTACTGAATGCATTGGTTAGTGACTAAACTGTGTGAATGTCTGTATCCGTCTGTCTGTTGGTGTGTAAGCAGCTGCATGGGTTTGCGAATAGCTACATGAGTGTCTACATGGGTTATTGATTGGTTGTCTGAGTATCTGTATGGGTGCCTGAGTGTTTGTGTGGGTGGGGTGTGTGTGACTCTGTGCATAGATGTGTGAGTGGGTGATTCCGTGGGTGCATGGTTTCAAGAGTGCATCTGTGATGGACTGTATGGGTGGGTGAGTGTGTGTATGGGTGTGTTAGTGAGTGAATGTATATCTCAGTGGTACATGTGTGAGTAACTACATATGTGAAAGGCAGTATATATGTGTGTTGGAGTATATAAATGGCTATAAGTGAGAGTGTGTGATTGTGAGAGTGGCTGTATGGATGAGTGTGTACTTGTATCAGTGATTGTATAAGAGCGTAAGAATGTGCTAGTATTTGTATGAGTAAGAGAGCTGGTGTGTGTATAACTGTATAGGTGAGTAAATGGCAGTGTGATTAATTATTAGCATGACAGACTAGGTGTGTGAGTACCTCTATGGATGAGTGGCGGTGTGTGAGTGTCTATATAGGTGTATGAGTGCATATGATAGTCCTGTACTGAGTGACCGTAAGTATGAGTGACTGTACGGGTGAGTGAGTGGATGTGTGTGCAGACCTAAGAATCAGTGAGTGTGTATGTAGTTATTGGTGTTGGAGTGTCTATGGTTTTGAGAATGGCAGTCTGTAATTTAGATTGGGTGTATCAAAAGTTATATTAGGGTGTGAGAAGATGCATGAAATTATCACATGGATGATGTCATCAGTGATGTCATTTGAGATGTCATCAGTGATGTCACTGACCATGTCATGAGTGATGTAATATGTGACGTCATCAGCAGTGCATTGCGGGGCGCGAGTTATAGTTATCTGAACTAACTATAACGGGGGAATTTCACGGGTTTTGTACGAGTGAAATGTCCAACTAACTATAACTGTCCCTAAAACCTATGGTTTTTTCAGTGAATTTCTAAGGTTTTTTAAATGCTAATTTCTAACTATAACGTGCCTGAAACCTATGTTTTTTCAGTGAATTTCAAAGGTTTTTTAAATGCTAATTTCTAACTATAACGTGTCTGAAACCTATGGTTTTTTCAGTGAATTTCAAAGGTTTTTTAAATGCTAATTTCTAACTATAACGTGCCTGAAACCTATGGTTTTGTAAGTGAATTTCAAAGATTTTTAAATGCTAGTTTCTAACTATGCCTACAGAGGTAGGACATGTGAAGAAAGAAGAAAAAACGCACAGAAAGAAGAAAAAGAAATGCAGAAAGAAGAAACAGAAGTCCACAAAGACGAAGAAAAGAGCAGGAAGAAGCAAGACGTGCAGAAAGAACCAACAGAGGAGCAGAAAGAGTCCTTGTTGCAAAATCATCCTGTGCCCACAACTTTTTCATACGGGTACTGGTGGTAACTGACTCGGACTAACCAGGCCTAGAGCCAGTGCTATGCTAAAAGACACTTAGAATACAGTGAAAACACCTACATACACTAGGGAACACTATGCGTTGGGGTACCCCTGTGATTAGCATGAACTCCTCTGTAAGGCCCTAGTACATAATAGGGCAGGGGGATTAAAACTTCCTCTTAAAACGTGCCCCGGGGCGCGTTAGCACAGTGGTGAAGGGAGGGGGGGGCCTGATGTGACATGTGTGCAAACACGCCCTGTGGCGCGTTTTAATTTGGGGAATTAATTCCTCTTCAATCTTGAGGGTCCCTGGGGTCCAACTAGCCCACCACGTACCTCCATTAAGCGCCACAGGGCTGCGTTGCAGAGAGGTGGCCCAGGCCACGCCCCTTTTTACACCACTCTGCAACGCAGCTCTGTGGCGCTTACTGGAGGTACATGGTGGGCTAGTTGGACCCCAGGGACCCTCAGGATTGAAGAGGAATTTATCCCCCAACTTAAAACGCGCCACAGGGCGTGTTTGCACACAAGTCACCTCAGGCCCCGCCCTCCCTTCACCACTATCAAACGCGCCCCATGGCGCATTTTAGGTGTGGGATTAAGTCCCTTGAATACTGAGGGTCCCTGGGGTCCAACTAGCCCACCAGGTACCTCCAGTAAGCGCCACAGAGCTGCGTTGCAGAGAGGTGTAAAAGGGGCATGGCCTGGACCACCTCTCTGCAACGCAGCGCAGTGGCGCTTACTGGACGCACCTGGTGGGCTAGTTGGCCCCCAGGGGCCCTCAGGATTGAAAGGGAATTAATTCCCCAACTTTAAATGCGCCACAGGGCGTGTTTGCACACATGTCACCTCTGGCCCCGCCCCCTTCACCACTGTGCAAACGCGCCCTGGGCGCGTTTTAAGTTGAGGATTAAGTCCCCTTAAATCCTGAGGGTCCCTGGGGTCCAACTAGCCCACCAGGTACCTCCAGTTAGCACCACAGGGCTGCGTTGCAGAGAGGTGGTCTGAGGCCACGCCCCTTTTTACACCTCTCTGCAACGCAGCCCTGTGGCGCTTACTGGCGGTACCTGGTGGACTAGTTGGCCCCCAGGGACCCTCACTATTCAAGGGGAATTAATCCCCCAACTTTAAACACACCACAGGGCGTGTTTGCACACATGTCACCTCAGGCCCCACCCCCTCCCTTCACCACTGTGCAAACGCGCCCTGTGGCGAGTTTTAAGTTGGGGGATAAAGTCCCCTTGAATCCTGAGGGTCCCTGGTGTCCAACTAGCCCACCAGGTACCTCCAGTAAGCGCCACAGAGCTGCGTTGCAGAGAGGTGTAAAAAGGGGCGTGGCCTCTGAACACCTCTCTGCAACGCAGCTCCCTGGCGCATACTGGAAGTACCTGGTGGACTAGTTGGCCCCCAGGGACCCCCAGTATTCAAGGGGAATTAGTTCCCCAACTTTAAACGCGCCAGGGCCTGCTCCTCTTTTTTTTTAAATGTTAATGGGAGGGGGGCCGTGTGGGCCCCCCTCCCGTGGCCAATTCCGGCCCCGGGGACCCCATCCCCCGGGGCATGGCCACACATATTATTTTTTATAGGAAGGGGGGGCTGCATGGCCCCCCTCCTAAGGCCTCTATTGGCCCCGGGGACCCCATCCCCCGGGGCCCACCCTTATTTAAAAACATTTTTGGGGAGGGGTGCCGAGTGGCCCCCCTCCCGGGCCACTTCTGGCCCGGGGCCTGGCCATCCTTTTTTTTTTTGTTTTGTGTGGGGGGCCGCGTGGCCCCCCTTCTCAGGCCAAATATGGCCCCGGGGACCCCATCCCCCAGGGCCTGGCCTCTCCTTTTTTTTTTTTTTTTTTTTTAATACTCAGGGGAGGGGGGCCGCATGGCCCCCCTCCCGGGCCACTTCCAGCCCATAAGTTTTGAACATTTCACGAAGATTCGTCAACCGGCGCCAAAGTTATTGGGAAAAGAATGTTACGAATTTCCTATGGATAATAGGTCCTAACTATAACTATCTACTGGCGAACAGAAGCCAGCACTCACGGGGGATCGTTGCAGGAAACTTTATTGCTAAAGCAACAAAACAAACGCGTTTCGGCGTAGCGCCTTCGTCGGTGGCGCTACGCCGAAACGCGTTTGTTTTCTTGCTGGCTTCTGTTGAAAGAATAGTAACAGTGGAGCTTTATTATATATCGCGGCGCACTTCCGCGACGCCAGCACCCGTTTGGGAGTGCTTCCTGAGTAAAAGGTGCAGTTGGAGCGTGAATATATATATATATATATATATGTATATATATATATATATAGATACAAATGCTGATTCCTTCTTTCCAAACAGCACGCCGTAGACCAAGAATTGCAATTCTTGGTCTACGGCGTGCTGTTTGGAAAGAAGGAATCAGCATTTGTATCTATATTTAGGGGCTCGCCGTCCCGCCGTAGAACGCCGTCGCGAGAGGCAAGGGTAGGCGATTGCGTTGCTTTGCAACGCTCAGCTGTGGGATATATATATATATATATATATATATACATATATATATATATATATATATATATATATATATATATATTGGAGCGCTTTACATGATCATCAGTTACATTACACAAGGACATATTAATTTTTGTAGGCACGGGGAGATTAAGTGGTTTGGCCAGAATCAGTTCACTGACAAAATATCGATGTAAAAAATATAGAAGTAAAAAATATCGATGAAAAAAATAGAATGCAAAAATATAGACTCCCTATACTTAAACAGGTAAGTACAAAAATATTGAAAAATATCGATGTAAAAAATACAGTTGTACAAAATATTGAATTTTAAAAATTGTATTTTTTAAAACCATTTTTGTATGCCTGGATTATGAGGTCTTGAAGGGTAAAAAAGGAAAAAAGGGAAAAAAAGGTACCCCATTGCTATGCATTATGCACATATATGCTGCTATTCAAATACATTCAAAGCGGGTAGAATTGCGTAATTTGCACATTGTATTATTGTTGGAACCCAGATATAAAACAAAAAGACGTTTTAAAAATTGGGTTGATATATGTACTGTAAAGTCTGAAAGAAATTAGACGGGTAGTCTGTTTTCACTATTTATTAAGCACTTGGCACTTTAAATTTGGTGTGGAAATGACGTACGAATCATGTGATCAAGGCCCTGCGAGGCCGAAACGCGTCATGATGGCAGCACAGCACGGAAAATAAATTAAGTGCAAAGAAAAAGTGGAGTCCGTTTCGTTTTTGGGTTCAGCGTTGCAGGAACCAGTGACAAAAAGGAAAAAGTACAATATATATATATATATATATATATAAAATAAAATAATAAACATTAAATATGTTAAATTAATATAAAAAAATAAAGTAGATTTAATATAAATTAAAAAAAGTATAATAAATAAACTTAATTAAAAAAAGTTAAACACACATACATAATAATTCATATATATTGACTTTAAAACAATTAACAAACTATTAATTTTAATTTATTTTATAATTTTAAAATATGATAAATATTTACATATATATATATATATATATATATATATATATATATATATATGTACCAATAACATAAAATCCAATAAAAAAACATTCTATTATAAATTAAAACATTAAACTATTTAAAAATCTTTGAACTTAAATTTCCCACTCCAGTGAGTGCAACAGTAGGGAAAGTGTTGGATAGCGGAGGGGTAAAAATTAATATTTCCACTCTAGTGAGTGCAACTGTAGGGAAGTATTGGATAGCGGAGGGGTAAAAATTAATATTGCCACTCCAGTGAGTGCAACAGTAGGGAAAGTGTTGGATAGCGGAGGGGTAAAAATTAATATTCCCACTCCAGTGAGTGCAACAGTAGGGAAAGTGTTGGATAGCGGAGGGGTAAAAATTACTATCCCCACTCCAGTGAGTGCAAAAGTAGGGAAAGTGTTGGATAGCGGAGGGGTAAAAATTACTATTCCCACACCAGTGAGTGCAACAGTAGGGAAAGTGTTGGATAGTGGCGGGATAAAATTTACTATTCCTACTCCAATAATTGTAAAAGTAGGGAAAGTGTTGGATAGCGGAGGGGTAAAAATTACTATTCCCACTCCAGTGAGTGCAACAGTAGGGAAAGTGTTGGATTGCAGCGGAGTAACAATTAATATTTTCACTCCAGTCAGTTCAAAATTAAAAACAAACTAAATTTTAACAACAACAAATATATTTAAAAAACAAAATAAATTAAACAATATATATGTTAAAAATTAAAATACAAATATATTTAATATTAAAACATTTAAAAAAACATATTATAATGTTAAATACAAATAACAAATACCTACAAACTTTATATTAAATAAAATAACAAATAATTTTCAAACAAATAAATATTTTTAATTACAAATTATTTAGAAACAAAAACATTAATTACATAAATTTACTTTTTTTATTTCCTACCCTATAACACCACACAATTCACAACCCACATTTAAATTAAAAAAAAATGTGCTTCCTTAATTAACATAATTAATTACCAATTAAAGAAATATTATTAATGAAAAAATAAATTAAAACTCATAAACATTATTTAATTTTCCACACTTTACCCCTTTAATCCCCAAAACGTACAGCTAAAATTAAACTGTACAAAAATTAACTACACAATTAAAATTTATTTTCAATTAAAAAACTATTAGTATTTAACAACTAATTATAAAGTAAGTAAAATTAATTTACTCCCCACACTATACCCCTATAACAATAAAACCCACACACAAAACATATAAACAAATACCCTAATTGTTATGTTATGTTAATTGGGATTTGTAGAGCGCATAAGCACCGGCAGGTCTCTAAGCGCTAAGAGAGAGTAGCTATGGACCCCCCCAGTGAGTGACTGTTGGTCCCAGGTCAAAGCGTGTGTTATGTCCAGGCCTCTGTAAAGAGGAGGGTCTTCAGTTTTTTTCTAAACGGGAGAAGGGCTTTTTCCTTCCGACGGTTTCCTGGTAGCTTATTCCACAACTGTGGGATCAGGACCGAAAAGGCTCGACCCCCTTTGGTCGTTGTGTTGAACCGTGGACAGGCCAACCGGCCTGCCTCGGATGACCGGAGGGTGCATCCTGGGACGTATCTCCCCAGGTGCTCCTTGATGTATACTGGAGCCTGTCCAAAAAGGGCCTTGTGGGAAATGCAGATGCACTTAAACCTGGCTCGCGGTTTGTTGCAACAGAGGTGTGGCCCGTGCCCGTCTAGGGAGCTTGAAGATCAGCCTGGCTGCATCATTCATAGCTACTTGCAGCTTGCCTAGCAGCTTTTCGGGTAGTCCAATATATAGCGCATTGCCATAGTCCAGGCGGGACACAATCAATGCAGCCACCACCGTCCACAGGGTGGAAAATGAGAGGAGGGGTGATAATTTCCTCAGCTGTCTCAGCAGGCCCACGCAGGTCCCAACCACGGAGGACACTTGATTAGAAAATGTGAGTTTGTCATCTATTTTAATGCCTAGGCTTTTTATGACTGGAGCTGGAGTAGGTAAGGCTCCCAGCTCCGGTGGCCAGAAGAGGTCAGTCCACGGGTTGCTTCCTGTGGTGATGGTTAGGACCTCAGTTTTGTCCGGATTAACTTTGAGTGAGTTATCTGTCATCCAGTTGACAACGTATCTGAGGATATTTTGCACGCATGCGTGGGCATGTGAGGTATTGCCAATTTGAAGAATTAATTGTGTGTCATCGGCGTAGTTGAACACCTGGCAGTCCATACGGGCCAGGGCCCCCACCAATGGTCTGAGATAGATATTGAACAGGAGCGGAGATAGTGCCGACCCTTGTGGGACTCCGCAGGTTAATATCCCTTTATTGGACACGCAGTCACCCATTTGGATCCTTTGAGTCCGGGCTGTCAGGAAGGAGGCGATCCACTGATATACCATCCCACTGATGCCCAAGTCCCCCAGGAGTTGGCTGTGGTTGACTGTATCAAACGCAGCCATGAGGTCTAGTAGAACCAAGGCACACAGCTTCTTGCTGTCAGCCGTGAGCCTGAGTTCATCCAACACCGACAGCATCACCAGCTCTGTGCTGTGGTGGGCCCTGAATCCTGCCTGCCGAACCTCGAGTAGTTGATGTTTCTCAATAAATAGGGACAGGGTTTTCAGGACATGCTGTTCCACTATTTTAGCCAAGAAAGGAAGTTGGGATATGGGCCTATAATTCTTCAGGTTGGCGACGTCTGCCCCCGCCTTTTTCAATAGGGGGGTTACTCTGGCTTCCTTGAAGATACTGGGGACCCTCCCAGTTTCCAGCGATAGATTGATCAGAGCGAGGATCTCTCCCTCTATCACTGGTAGAGCCATTTTGAATATCCTTGGTGGGCATGGGTCTGCTGGTGAGCCTGACTTAATTTGAGCCGCAATGTGGGACAAGGAGTCATAGTCTTGCCTTGGAAAGGAGGTGAGAGGCTCCCTAAAGTCACATTGTGGCTCATCCATGTCCAGGGGGCTCTGGCTGGTGGGCGTATTATGTATATCAGTTAGGATTTCCTTTACTTTATCAAGGAAAAAGGTCAGGAACCTGTTGCAGTGTTCCGGGCTAGCAACTGTTTCCTGCACCTGCTTTTGACTGAGTTCCTTCAGAATTCTAAAGGTTTCTTTTTGCTTGTTATCTGCCTCCATGATCCTGGCCTCATAGTACTCGGCCTTTCTTGCTATAATGGCTTTTTTTGTATGTGGCTAGCCTAGCCCTGAATTCCTTGAGAGCCTCAGGGTCATATGACTTACGCCATTGCCTCTCGTGTTGGCATAGGGTCCGTTTCTGTCCCCTTAGTTCCTCCGTGAACCAGGGGGCTCCCTTGCCCTTATTCCTCACTCTTTCTCTATGAGCAGGTGCCACCCTGTTGATGGCTGCTCTCAACTGGTTGGTGAGGGATTCACTCTCCTCTTCGAGATCCTCCGGCTGTAATCTCCTCAGCCAATCGCCTCGCAGAGCGTCCCCTAGGCTGCCTGCCTCAATTTTGCTCCATCTTCGTACCATTCTCCATTCCGGGGGGAGGGTTGCGTGGGGCGCCAAGCTTGGGGGATCCGGAACCTGATCAGGTAGTGGTCCGACCAACTACATGGTCTGATGTCCGTCAGCCTAGCCGGTGGCTGAGTGGACCAGATGAGGTTTGGGTATGTCCCTTCTCATGGGAGGAGGAATCCACGAGTTGCTGCAACCCCAGTGTGGCCATGGTCTCCTCTAACTGACTGGCCTGTGACTCCCTGGGTATCTGGTCCCAGTGGTAGTTGAAATCCCCCACCACCAGGAGTTGTTGGTACCAAGAGCGTAGGTCGGTGACTATTTCAGTAAGAAGGTCGTTGAATCGGGGGGTCGATCGAGGGAGGGGCGATACACCACCATTATTGCCAGGCATGAGGACTTGGAGCATACTTTTGCCACTAAAATTTCGGCACCCTCTAAGTTCTCTTCGGCAAGCTTTCCTACTGCTAGCTGTTTGTTATAGATTAGAGCTACCCCCCACTTTTCCCATCCTGCCTATTGTGCCATAGGGCATCGTACTCTAAGGGTAGTGCTGCTACAATATCTGGACCTGAGCCGTCATCAAGCCAGGTTTCTGTGACTGCTAGGATGACAGGGGCTTCCTCCTGAAGGAGGGTGAAGATCTCTAGACTATGCTTCTGGAGAGAGCGTGTGTTGAGTACTATTGTCTTTAGATCCGTGGAGTTTCCTGACCCAGTGCTCTTGGGGTATGGGGCTGTGCAGCCCTACTCTCTCCTCTCCCCTGTGTAGTAAGCAAATTCTCAGCTATAAGTGTGCCTTTTACATGCTTCTCCAGGGGGTGATCCCTGCGCTCTAATGCCCGCAACTCCTCCGCCAAGTAGGACTGAATTTGACCAGAGATCCTGGCCCCTGGTCCCATTCGGGTGCGTACGGGCACAGATGGGCTTGCCTTAGGCGCGCCAGCGGCGCGCCCGCTGCGTGCGTCCGATCCAGCCCGTCAGTTATGCACTCCCTCGTCCCTCGCCCCTCCCCGCCAGTTAGCCCTGCTGAGCAGCAGCTGTGTTCCCCGCAACCACTAGACTGCGTTGAAGCAGCGGAAGTGGTGTAAAATGGTGCCTTAAGTTAAAATACCAACAGGTTTGTGCCTCAGATTCAACAGATTAATGTCACAGTTCTAGTTAAAACAATGTGTAGAATTTAAAACAGATTTAAAACAGAATTTTGTGGGCAGATCAGAAAACAATCACAGCTTTACCGCACGTGTTCACACCACCTGGAGTGGTTATAGCGCGTCTCTCATCGCTGCGAGTCTGCTCCCACCCTTCAGTTATGCACTCCCTCATCCCTCGCCCCTCCCCTCCAGTCAGCCCTGCTGAGCAGCAGCTGTGTTCCCCGCAACCACTAGACCACGTTGAAGCGGCGGAAGTGGTGTAAAATGGAGCCTTAAGTTAAAATACCAACAGGTTTGTGCCTCAGATTCAACAGATTAATGTCACAGTTCTAGTTAAAACAATGGGGTCTTTTACGATGGCAGGCGGACATAGTCCGCCCGCCACCGTAACGGAGTGCAGGACCGCCCGCCAATGCTGCGGCGGTCCCGCCATGCACATTAGGATTCGCCCGCCACACTGGCAGGCTCATCCTGGGCCATATACATTGCGGGTGGATCTGCTGGCTGCAGACCCACTCGCAATGTATACAGACTCTGCGTGCCTGCCACGTAGTGCAGTGCAATGACGGGGGGTACCATAGGTACCCCCCATGTGCACCCCCCACACTCCCAACACTCAGGGGGCCCGCAACGGGCCCCCAACAGCAAAGACCGTATGCCTTTCCATGGCGGCAACGCCGCCATTGAAAGGCATGACTCTGCCGGCATCGTAATGTGGAAGGCGGTGTCTGCACGGTGTCTTGCAGACACCGCCACCATATCCTGGTAGTTTTCCGCCCGGTCGACGAGTCGACCGGCGGAATAGCGGCAGACGGTCTTCCCGTCCGCCGCGGACCCCCCAGCCATCCTAATGTGGCGGGGGGTCATTCATGGCAGGATGGCGGGCGGCCGGCGGGCCGGAGGGCGGGCGGGCGGCCGGCGGGCAGGAGGGCGGCCGGCCCAGCGGTAGCTACCGCCAGCCCGGCGGGGGCGATCCGCCCTCCATCCTAATAGACCCCAATGTGTAGAATTTAAAACAGAATTTTGTGGGCAGATTCAGAAAACAATCACAGCTTTACCGCGCATGTTCACACCACCTGTAGTGGTTATATCGCGTCTCTCATCGCTGTGCGTCAGCTCCAGCCCGTCAGTTATGCACTCCCTCGCCCCTCCCCGCCAGTCAGCCCTGCTGAGCAGCAGCTGTGTTCCCCTCAACCACTAGACCGCGTTGAAGCGGCGGAAGTGGTGTAAAATGGTGCCTTAAGTTAAAATACCAACAGGTTTGTGCCTCAGACTCAACAGATTAATGTCACAGTTCTAGTTAAAACAATGTGTAGAATTTAAAACAGATTTAAAACAGAATTTTGTGGGCAGATTCAGAAAACAATCACAGCTTTACAGCGCGTGTTCACACCACCTGGAGTGGTTATAGCGCGTCTCATAATTAATCTCATAATTAAATATAAATTAATTAATTAATATTAATGATCAACCAATTTTTAATTAATTAAACATAAATTACTTCCCACCCTTCCCACCCTTCCCACCCTTTACCCCTTTAAACCCCACAACCCGCACCTAAAATTAATTACACCATTTCCATAATTAATTTTCAATCAATTAATTAATATAAATTAAACACTAATTATTAATTAATCAAAAATAAATTACTTCCCACCCTTTACCCCTATACACCCCACAACCTGCACCTAAAAAAATTACACAATTAACATAATTAATTAATTATTATTAATTAACAACCAATTAATAATTAATTACAAATAAATTACTTCCGCAATTAACACTATAAAGTCTAAATTAAATGAATACAAAATAATCATTAATTTATTATAATTAAATTACTTCCCACCCCATTCCTCTATAAACCCACAACACGCTACGGAACTAAAAAATGGTAAATTTAATACAAATAAAATTTATAACTATTAAAAATTTAACACATATATTAAAAAACATAAACAATTCTTATACAAAAAAACATACATCACATACGTTTAAAATATAAACTAAAATATATAACACTAATTAAAAAAAATCGATATTTTCAAGAACTATATTGTTGCAAACAATATTAATGACTTCTATATTTTTAAAAACGATAATTCTTACCTTAAATTCAATATTCTTGTCCACGATGTTCTTGCTGTCGATATTTTTGAATTATGATATTTCCAACTCGATATTTGTGTAAGTCGACATTTCCAACTCGATATTCTGTCTCAACACCCCCAGAGTCACAGGATGTTGAGCCAATGCCGTGGCTGGAATCTGGTTCTCCATTTCCAAAGTTGGCAGCTTTGGCGGTAAGGCCACATCCTCGCTCCTGCAGAAGTTGCCTGAGTCAACCATATCTCACTGATGTTCATTGGCATATGGCTGAATGGGGGGGGACCCTGAAGGATTTAGGGACCAGCACCAGAGGAGCCTGAGGGACCTGTGTTATTCAGTCTAGACCCCACGGGACAAGAGCTGGGCCAGCGCTAGATATTCAGCCCCAGCCAGGCTTGAGGTTTGCTTGGCCATGCAGACTGGCCAGGACAGAGGTGCATTGTGGGAGCTGTGCCTCGATTCAGGAATTGAAATAGAGCATGCAGCCACAATTGAGGTGGTGACAGGAAATGTTTGAAAAGGCCTACTTATGACTACTGCAGGTGCTGCGATGCAGGCTAATGGCAGATTGTGCGCTATACAGGTTATGCTTCTATCTGATTCTTGCAAATACAGATTTCGCTGTTTCATCGTGTTGCAAATGACAGGGGCCCACTTTCATATGGGCTACACAGCCTGGTTTGAAAATGCACTCTAGTCACTAAGAACTGCTTTGCAGATCATGGCTATGCGCACGATGTCTGAAGCATAAGCGGTCGCTTGGGCCTGTACTTTAGATAGGGTGCACTGTCCCTGTTTACTCCACGGCACACCTTTACCTATGTGCACTCGCCACAAACAGGGACATATTGATAATATTAATAGTGTGCTGCCCCTCAAATAGCTGAGAAGTCACGCTGCCCCAGGGCATCGCATTAGTGAAATATGGACCGGCTGAAGCAGTCGGTCTACCAATCACAGTGCAGGCCGCGCCAAGGCTGCACTTTCCCAAGAACAGAGAGCACCCTGCAGGTGGGTGCAGTGAGTGACTCTTTGTGGCGCAGTCAGTGTGCCTTCTGACAGCCTGTTTGCCTCTGTGCTTGTATCCATATCACGGCGCGGGCACCGAGGCAAAGTGTTTCCCTCATTTGTGTGGGAGCGTGGCATTATGCAAATGAGGGAAAGCTCCTTAAGGACAGAGACATTCCTACCTCTGTGCTGGTGCTATCTGCATTATAGAAGGGTGATTGCAAGCATCTGTGGCCCCTTCTGTAATACCAAAGTGCAGTAGGGCCGCATAAAGCAGGCACACACGCCTCTTGCGCACCCGGGGCGCTTTCAGTAATATGGCCCGATGCCTGCACTACAGACACTCTTTCAAACAGAAGCTTTACATGAGCCAATCCAAAGTAAATGTGAGGGCAGTCTGTCTCCAGGCTCCAACAGGACTAACGTATAGAGAAATCAGGCTTTCTCAAGCTAAAAAAAATGAAGACAGTGAGCTGATACATTGCTCTCATGTATTTATTTTCATCAGTATTGTGACATTTGTGAATTATGCAAAGGAGAAGTTTTTCAAAATAGACTCCTTCCTGTTCTTAGAGAAGTGCCTTAGATACTGAGCTGCTTTCTTGGGGCCATATGTATCAAGCCCATTTCCCGTTCGCAAACGGGCCGATTCTCAGAATCGGCCCGTTTGTGACGGAACAAGCTGCTTTGGGATGTATCATCCCAAAGGCATTCGTAAAATAGAGAATCGCAAATATTGCGATTCTCTATTTTGCAAATACATTTAAGGAATCGCAAATTGCGATTCCTTAAATGAAATGTATGAAGCACCTAAGTTGTGCGATTATGGCTTAAGGAATCGCAAATTACCACCAACTACAGGTTGGTGGTAACTTACGATTTCTTTGAGAAATGCATTTTTGCATTTTTCAAAGTGGCATGTAGGCGCACATACATGCCATTAGGGCATGTATGTGCGCCACATGTGCACCCATGCTCATTTCAGGAGTGCAACAGGGTGTCCTTTGGACACCCTTGCAACCTTGAAATTGCATTCTCAATTTGCGATTCTCTAATTGCTAATCGCAAATTGAGAATGTCCTCCCATTCATTCCGATGGGCCTCTAGGCCCATAGGAATGAGTGGGAGGGTTTCCTTAACTGCGATTCGCAAATTGCGAATCGCAATTAAGGAATATGTAGGATTCGCAAATTTTCTTGCGGATCCTACATACATCTCGTTTGCGATTCTCAAATAGCGATTCTCAAAAATTCGCTATTTGAGAATCGCAAACACAAACTTTGATACATATGGCCCTTGTGTTTGCGATTCTCAAATAGCGAATTTTTGAGAATCGCTATTTGAGAATCGCAAACGAGATGTATGTAGGATTCGCAAGAAAATTTGCGAATCCTACATATTCTTAATTGCGATTCGCAATTTGCGAATCGCAGTTAAGGAAACCCTCCCCACTCATTCCTATGGGCCTAGAGGCCCATCGGAATGAATGGGAGGACATTCTCAATTTGCGATTAGCAATTAGAGAATCGCAAATTGAGAATGCAATTTCAAGGTTGCAAGGGTGTCCAAAGGACACCCTGTTGCACCCCTGAAATGAGCATGGGTCACATGTGGCGCACATACATGCCCTAATGGCATGTATGTGCGCCACATGCCACTTTGAAAAATGCAAAAAATGCATTTCTCAAAGAAATCGTAAGTTACCACCAACCTGTAGTTGGTGGTAATTTGCGATTCCTTAAGCCATAATCACACAACTTAGGTGCTTCTACATTTCATTTAAGGAATCGCAATTTGCGATTCCTCAAATGCATTTGCAAAATAGAGAATCGCAATATTTGCGATTCTCTATTTTGCGAATGCCTTTGGGATGATACATCCCAAAGAGCTTGTTCCCAGTCACAAACGGGCCGATTCTGAGAATCGGCCCGTTCTACGGCGAAAATGAACTTGATACATATGGCCCCAGGTGTCCATATTGTTCAATGCTGTCTTGACCTGCTTGGAGCAGGGAGGTCTAAATCTTGAAAACATGAGAAACTGGCCATCTGTTACAGATCTGAGGGTGAACTTGTCACAGTCTGTTTTTAACTCCACCTGTTTGAAAAGATCATGTGAGTGTAATTCCTTCATTCCTCGTAAATGCACAGAAACAGACGGACCCTTGTTTTCACACCTTTTAATAGACGTCTTCTGAAAAAGTAGCAATTTTGCATAATTTTTTAAGATTGTTCAGAAACCTGGATATCATTGGAGTCACAGTCATATCACATAAAGAAATGCAAGCTGTTTCTGTGTAGCTTTTATAGAAAATGTGGTATTTAAGGTTTAATTTCACAAATATAAAACCTTAAAAAAAAAAGCTTTGCAGCAGGGAGTCACCCAACTATAACGCCACTTTAACCATTGTTTTTTCATTTGTCAGTGAATTTCTAGTTTTTTTTAAATGGGAAGTCATATTTTATTACCATACGTAAAGCCAACCCCACGCAGCAAAGCTGTGTGGCCAACTCCTCGCAGCAAGCAACCCCTTTCGCTGTGTGCAGCTTGTGGTTGGCTGCAGGGCCTGGCCTTTGACCAGGCACTGAGTCCAGCTTCCCGCGTGCAGCCAATGTCCTGTCTTTGGCCGTGTACAGATAGGGGTTGGCGCAGGGCCTGGCCTGCAGTCAGGACCTGCGTCCAACCCCTTGAGAGCAGGCAACCCTACGCCACACACAGCTTCTGGCATTCCTAACATGCGGTTGGTCTCGCAGGTCCTGGCTGCACTAAGGTAGACTTAATGACTTCGTCAAGAGTCACAACGCAAAAATATAAAAAGTGAGCCTATTATAATCCTTTTTCCAAAAATGACCAATATTTTAAATCTAATATATATTTCAGTAATTCACGCAATGCAATGTTTAAAAATAGTGATTATTATAAAAATATTTATTAAAGTTTTAAGGAAAAAAGCATGTCTGTGAGTCTTTCTTTTCACATAATATTTATTTTTGTATTTTGTGAACAGAAAAATGTTAAAAGAAAGACTCAGAGACATAAATATATATTTTTTAAGGCTCTCTTTTAACATTTTCCAGCACCAAAAATGCAATCATAAAAACAACCACAAGAGGACTTTGCACTCCAGATGAAGAGCTTGGAGTGCTTTTAAAACATATGATAAGTTCTCCTTAGGTCATGGTTTTAGTGACCTAGGAGACCTACTGTACTTTTTCTAATGTTGCTGAAGGACTGCTTCACTTCCTGCAGCCCCCACCAACTCTAAAAAATACTTAGTGGTGCCACTGCTGCTTCTAGGGGCACCACAAGCCTAAAGATATTGTTTAATACAATGCCCTATGGCATTATGGGGTGATTCTTCCCAGCAGCAGTGAATAATAAATGAGGGGCTCCTGCCACTCATTTAATATTCACTATTTAAAAGAAAATGTATATTGGCTGTCCCGGTGTCCACCCAGGACACCCATAAATTATTTTTTTAATTAAAGGGAAAACTGCCCATTTTCCCGAGCCATAGGGTCCCGGGAACCCCATCATCTGGTGACCTTTTTTTCAATTAAGGGGGGAGCCCATGGGCCTTTTCTTTAATTAAGAGGAGAAGGTGCATGGTAAACCTTCCTGAGCCACTAAGAGCTCCAGGGACCCCATCCCCGGGGCCTCTGGTGGGTGACCCAATGCCCACCTGGGGCACTCACAAAACCTTATGTTGAGGGCTACTGGGGAGCTCCAGGGCCACTGCAGCCACAGCCAGCTCCCTAGCAAGCACCTTTCATTTACTACCACCTGGGTGAGAGCAGAATTTTTCTAGTACTGGGCGGAAGCAAAGTGGAGTTCCCTTCCCGAGAGAGTGCGGGCAGAGTATGCCTACAGTCTCCTGGGCAGGGAACCAAATTGTCCCGGGCGTGAGCTGCCCAGGATACTGTGTAGTATCACGCCCCTGGGGCCCCCAGTGAGGATACCACCACAGGGAGGGGGCGCACGGCCACCCTCTCCCTTTTGTAGTTTTTGGCTCTGAGGGATGGGGTCTCTGGGGCCCAATAGAGGCTCTGGGGGGCGTACTCCCACTCTTTTTTAAACAAAATGGCCCCGGGGGAGGATGTCCTGGGGCCCATTAGTGGCTCAAGGAGGTGGGCCACATGCCCCTCCCCTATATTGGATATTTGGCCCGAGGGATGTGGTCCTGGGGTGCTGAGTGGCTCGGGAGGGGGGCCCTACTCATGCCCCTTCCCCATATATATGATATTGAAACCCTGGGGCCCTGGCCCACCCCATGAGTCAAACTAAATTAATTTAAAAAGGGCAGCAGAAGGTTTTAAAAAAAAAAAAACATATATATGCGGTGATCCTGCCGTAGTCCCTTGGGAATCCAGCAGGATTGCATCATTTAAAAAACCTGCATTTTGGCCCCAAAAGAGGTCCCTCTGGGAACCTCCCACAAGGGCTAGGGGGCGGGGTATACCTACCCTGCCCCATTATATATTTGTTTTCCTTAATACACTCAGGAAAGGGGACTATGTCCCCAAGTATTGTAATGGCTGCCTGCAACATTTTTCCGATGTTGCAGGCAGCAAATCAGAGCACTGGCTCTCCCGGGAGCCTTGCTTTCATGGGAGAGAATTGGGACAAGGGAAAAAAGCCCCCTGGGCTAATCAGATTGCTGATTTTTTTTTAAACTGGGTTTGAGGATATCGCAAGAGTCCCTCAAATTCAACCGTCCAGACATGCAAATATTGTTGATCCTTAATTTCTCCGAAACTACTGAATGGATTTACACCAATTCACAAAAAGCAGAATCTGCTGACCAAGATCTAACTTGCTTCCAAATTTTGTGTAATTCTGTTCAGCAGCATGTGCCCCCCTCCCCTTTTAAAAAAATGCATGGCCTTGGGAGATAGGGTCCACGGGGCCTAATAAGGCTTGGGTGGGGGCTGTGCGGCCCCCTCCCTTATTTATTGTATTTGGCCCTGGGGGATGGGGTCCCCAGGGCCTATTAAGGCTTGGATAGGGGGGCTGCATGCCCTATTCCCCTTAGATCTTGGCCGCTGGGAATGAGGTCCCCAGAGCCTTTTAAGGCTTGGGGACGGGGGCCAGGTGGTCCCCCTCCTCTTTTCATTGGAACTAGCTCCGGAGATGAGACCCCGGGGCCAAATAAGGCATGGTGAGGGGGGCTGCATGCTCCCTCCCCTTAACATATATGTTTAGACCCCGGGGGATGGAGTCCCCAGGGCCCGAAGGCCAACCCTATTCCACACACACCAAAGGCTGTGTGCATTATGGGGATGGCAGCCTACTGGAGGTCTGAACACAGGGCCTACCGGCTGGCCAAGTCCTGTGGCCAGCCCCCGCCATGAATGCGGCCTTCCTCCTCAGATCGATTTTTGCCCGGGAGACCCTATCTCCCAGGGCCCTCACCCTTTAAAGGTGGGTGCCCTGGTGCCCACCCGGGGCACCCTCCACAAGGTCGTGGGGGACAGCATGGGGGAGCCCTAAGGCTTCCAAGGCCCCAGTCAGCACCCCGCATGCAGTGGTAATCAGCAGGTGGGAGCAACATTTTCATGATTCCCAGCCTGCTTCAGTGCAAGCAGGGAAACAGGTGAAAAGTCCGCTACCAGCAGGCGGAAGCATTTTTTAAGCTCCCACCCACCTGAAGCGGGCTTGGTGTTTGCTCCCACTTGGCTGCAGTTTTGAAAATGCTCCCACAAAGCGTGAGTAAACACAGGTTCCCCTGCCCGCGCAGCTGTGGGCAGGGAAACAGCTATGTCCCAGGGGTGGCCTCCCCAGCAGATTGCATCTGAGCTGGCCCGGGGGCATTGGGCTCCCCTGGGCCTGTAGAGCAGGAGCTTAGCTCCAGGGGAAGTGTTTGGGGTGTTACACCCCCCTAAAACATGCATTCTGTGGCAAATAGTTGGGTACAAGTGCTTTCAGTCAGGTAATGTGAAGTGTCTTTTGGATTTCACCTAGGATTTTTACATACCCACCCTGACAAAATACACACTCTCTTGTCTATGTTTTAAAGGCCAAAATGTTGATTAGTTTGAAAAATATTGCATTTTAAGTACCCCTAACAATCTGCCACTTAAGCCCCACTCATGTTGTGTTTCTCATATAATGTGTTTTATCAAGCTGTCCCAGCGTGATTCTTGGGAAACCTGAAGCTCACACCCCCTCAGACATACTGAGCAAGCTAAGCCCCTGCTTTAGAGGCTTGGAGAGGCGGGCCGTACGGCCCCTCTCCCCTTAATAAATATGCCAGGCCCTGAGTTCCCCGGGGGCGTAGACGGCCTGGGGAGGGGGGGCATACGCCCCTCCCACTTCAAAACATGCTGGGTCCAGGGGGATGGGGTCTCCGGGGCCACAAATGGCCCGGTGAGGGAGTCAGTATGCCCCCCCTCCCCTTGAAAAATGCACTGGGCCTTGGGGGATGGAGTCCCCGGGGCAAAATTCAGCCTAGGGAGGGGTGCCACTTACACCCCCTCCCCCCAAAATGTTGCCGCAGGCCCCTGGCCCATCCTGGGGGGGTTTGAAAAACAAGCACAGCAGCCCGCATTTTCTTTTTTTTTTTTTATTGTTGCCACGTCCTAAGATGGCTGCCACCACTTCCTGTTTGCAGTGGTGGGAGCCAATCAGATCTTAGCTTGAGACCTGTCAGGATCTGCAGAGGGTCTGCGTCCCTAGGTATACAAAGTTTTTGAGCATTAATTGCTCAAAAACTACTGAATTGATATACACCAAATTACAAAAAGCACTCTTTCTGGACCTAGATCTAGCTTTCTGCCAAATCTGATGTAAAGCGTTCAGCGATTTAGGCTGTAGCTGTGTCTGAAGGGAAGATGAATGGGGGAAAGACGTTTTGGGACCTCCATTTTTTTCTTGGCCCATCGCTCGACGGAGCACCATGAAAATTTCCATGCGCAACCTTGTCAAAAAGCAACACTGTTTTGGAAAGCTTTGTGGAGATTCGTCAAACGGCGGAAAAGTTATGAGCAATACAAAAAATGCATTTCTTATGGAAACACGATCCTAACTACAACTACCCAGTGGCGTCCGCCACTGTGTAATACACATATGTATATACACACACACACACACACACGCATGCACACACAGACACACATATATATCCACAAGATCCTTGAAAGAAGAAAAGACGGCTTTGACCCAAACCGTGTCTTTTCCAAAGTATTGGTATAGTAAAGTAAATCAAAATGGTGGCCTTAAAATTACCCAGTAATCATATAAGAAATCATGTGACCCAGAAGTATAAACTTATAATTGCATGAAGTAAATATCTAAAAAGCTTTTCTGAACCATTCATATATATTCTTTTGATATTCAGAATTCTTACATTTGCTTAAGTACAAACTCATAAGGGAATCAAAATTGTGCTGCTATTCAGCAAAGATTCGGGACATTACAGATTTTGCTATTGGCATTCAAAGCAGATCACTGTGATATAAAGCCTTTACATTGTCAATCATCATCATTGTCTATACAGCATTATGTTCAACAATAGAATCTTATTTTACCTTTATATGGTTGCCACTGCAGCTTTAAGACCAACCAACAGAGATCCTCACAGTCCAGAACCTGTGTGCAACAGCACCAGCACTAGGAGCACTTTGAAACCATGAAAAGCTTCTCTCGGGCCAGTTCTTTAATCCCCTGGAAGACTTAGGGGAACGTTTGTTTGAATAGCTTCTGGGGGCCCTTCCTGGACACCACAAGAGTAAATATGCAAATTCAGAGCCCTCCCAGGGTCTTATGGAGTGCTCCTAAGCCTTCGGGCAATGATGAGAAATGAGCGGGCCCCTCAACAATAATGCTTTTCTTCACAGTTTTTTAACAAAGCGGCCACATGCTGCATTATCTTCTTTTACTGCAGAGTTCCCTTGCTCCTACTATCGGGCACCCAGCACGTGCTGTAGATGGAGGCAGTGCGGGGAGCCCAATACCGTGCTGCCCAGGTGGTTCCACACCTGGCTGACAATGCTCTGGTGCTGGAGCTGGCAGCTTATCTTTCCCGTCAATGGCCTCACAGGCAGGTGGAGATCGCGTGGTACGCAACCCACTGTCCCCAGACATGAGCACAGGGAGAGGGGCGGCACATTTTTGTTTTTGATCCTGCGGTTTCCGTGGGTTGGGGTCCCCTGGGACTATCTGGATTGCATCAGGGGTCCCAGAAAATGGGATCCCTGGGCCATGGAATATCTCTTTCACTAATGGTAGTGCACTAATGTCCCCACCGCAGTCCCTCCTTTGAGACACCAATCTTTTTAGTCTCATGAGGAGTACGGTTATAACAAAAGAGACAGAGGACCTGCCCTCGAAGTATGTTTACCCTAAAATTGATACAGGATCACTAGGCCTAAGTATGACGAACCTATGTGGTGGCACAGATTTCGCCCATAAGGTATAATGTAGTGAGCACAGAGCCTTTCAGTAAACACTACAGATCTACACTATGAATGCCCTCTCACATTATATGGCCCACATCAGATTAGCACCAATCCCTGAAAGGTCTCTTCTGTGGCAGGCTACCTGTGTGCAGATACCGGGCTGAGGTAGACACTCAGCCTGCACATATGTGCAGAGATGCGTGCTCATGCGTTCATCTGTAACCAGCCCAGAGCCTCTTACCCTAGCTGCACAGCATCAGCCTTATTGTAAAAGGGAGATAGTGGCGGTTAGCACTGGTAGTCCATTTCCATAGAAGTTATCTTGAGTGAGACTCAGTTGGTGAGATTCACTCACAGTAAAGGTCCGAAACCGGGTAGTCAAAAAGCAAAAAATTCAAGGGCATTAACTGAGAGGAGAACACTTTGCTGCAGGTTCCATCACATATTATTTGATATTCAATTGTATATTTTTGTAGTTCTGTATGCTTACTACTATTAGTGTCTTACAGTGCCTTTTGCCTAGGCTTGTTCTTTAGAAACACCATAAACGTACATACCTTCAGGGTGTTCTGGAGCAATCCTAACATAGCATGAAAAGCTGTATAAACTAATTCCTCAAAAAAAACAAATACTGGTATTATCCCATGGCCTAAAACTGGGCATGCCCCAATACATGGTGCCTTCAGCCCCCTTCCTTTTAGTACCTAAGGCATAGTGTCTGATGCAGAATTGTGACAGCCACTCTCCCCTTCTGGACGTGGCACTGGCCATTAAAGGGTCAGTGGGCTGGGAGCTGATTGCACTCTCCCACTCATTGGTCATCACCAGGGCAACTCATGATAAAGAACATGGTGAGCTCAAGCTTGGTTCATCACATTCTGACCAGAAATACCATTATTTCTCATAAAAGGGTGCAGGCTTTAGTGGGTGCATATGGGGTGGATTGAAGATTGTATTTTATGACCAATGAGGGTTTAAAGACGTTTATGCTATACACATTGGGCATCAGAGACTGTAGCATGTGTTTTCCTGTATTTACATGTTAGATTTATAAAACGAAACTTAGATGTGATCAAAACTGTGAAAACAAAATAATATATAATATTATTGATGAAAAGGGTGTTGTATCTACATTTATGAGTTAAAACACATGCGCTTGCACACTGAAATATTTTCTGCTGGGGCCGACTCTAGGGCTACTTTTTGTACATCTTTAAGAGCAAAGGTCAGTTAGTAAGGTACACAGGAATGAACTCGAAGACTATCCCCAAAAATTAGGGATGAATGATAACAGTCACTAAGGAATATTTTCACCCAATCTTCTCAAATATTTTTACCTCATACCAAGCCCCACCCCTAATGGTAGAAAGGAAAGTGTGCTTTCAGCTCTTGCCCATCTTTATGATCTCCGAGACCAGAGGACGCAACGGCACTGGTGGTTATCCCTGAGTGCAGCTGGTGCCCCTGACTATTCCTAATTTAAGTCCTTGGCCATGGCCAGGCATGCCTAGGGTGGCCATCAAATTAACCACATCAAATGTTAGTTTAATTAGTTCAATGGAAGAAAACTAAGGCTACAAGACTCATGATGCATCTGGTTGTCACATGAACGCTCAGGACTGGAAAAAGTCTCTGTGATGAAATGACGGCCCACCCCGGGCACTGCTCTGGTTGTTTAACAGGCCATTGACCTTCACCATTTTGAACTTCTCTAGTATGCCAGGATAACAATGAATAACAGGGATGTTTTTCACTGAGCGCTTCTCAGTGACCTCAAAATCGACAGCAAGAGTGAAGCAAGAGTTGTCTATGATGTCACTCATAACCCTGAGGTAAAACATGTCCTTGTTTTTCCCTGTTACCCATCCATAACTGTATGTTATTTATGGCCCACCCAAATCATCTGCCCCTACTTTCAAGTACCATGTAGGGAGAGTGGAGTAATGGCGGAGCCCTATGTAACACACAAAAACAAACCTGGCCTCCTGCAAGCCACCCCCACCACCCTGTGTGCCTTCATTCCTCCTCCTCTGCCCTCCTCTCCAGATGTGCTGTCTGCTCTGCCAGAGCTGCATGACAGCTCTGTGAGAACCCTGCCAGAGCAGCCTGAAAACCCTCTGTAATGGGGACAACCATGCAGAACAATAAACATAAAACATTGATGGAAACTTCCAGCCAGGCACAGCTTAATCAGTGCAATATATAATGAGAAAAGTTTTCTTTTTTAGCAGAGTGGAGGCATGTCACATTGGACGACACTGAGAAAGACAGCTCGGTGGAATGATTCCTCTTCTGTAGAAACCTGTGGTCAGTTTAGAGGTCAAAGACTCCAATGCTAGAGTGACTAGCTCAGCCTTTCATGCCATCTAGATCACAAGTTGAGCGCCATCAAGTAGATAGAGAATAGTTATTATTAAATACAGCACTCTGGAGCAGGTGGCGGGGACCAACACTCATTTTTGGGACCAGGGCTTATGTTTTTTTAATCAGGCAACGCTAATTTATTGATAACAAGAGATAAAAAAAGGCAGAAATAGGTGACGGAAGAAAAAAAATATAGAAAAACAGTGACAAAGGGAAAAAGCAAGGATGGAAAAGCACCTGCAAGTGAGCTAGAGAATGGGGGGGCTTATTTACAAGAAACTGGCAGGCAGTTTCCCTGCGTCTGCGTGCGAAACCCTTGCGCCACTATGGATGCACCGTATTTAAAATACCTAAATAAGGTAAAAGTGACTACAATGGATTTTTTCAACTAACAAAATCTTCTTGACTCAAAGAAATGAATTTATCAAGCCCTTATTAGTGGCTTCTCGCAAACAAATCAACAAAATTAATTATATTCATTCAAAGCGAAGATAACAACAAAGGAGATGCAAAAAATACAAAAACGGGTGTATACTTTGAAAGTGCAAATTTATATAGAAAATTATGTTTATAAATAAGGGTACACAATATAACTCACATAAATACAAAAGTGACTGAGATAAATTATTTTTACGACAATTATTTTCTCATAAACACTTTTGTTGTAACCCATTTCAAATATTTACAAACATGGAGAACATCATTGAATATACAATGAACATTTCCAGAAAGATCATTTATACATGAAAATGGGGAAAATGTAGACGTTTCGGTCTTGTCTTGTGCTAACGTCTATAAGACCATGTTCAGGACGAAATGTTCTTATGTGGACTGAAGACCCTGAATCAATGAATGCACGTAATCTGATTTAGAAGGCATCAAATTAATGACGCACAAGAATGGAGTATACAATGGCCTCCAAAAATCTTGATAACTATCTTGACGGCATTTCCTAATGCTTACATTCACCACACGTTTGCCATAAAAATCAGTGTGAGGCACCCCCTTTGAAATCCTACGGGTGGTGTGAGAACAGGAACAATATCGATTGTATCGACAATGAATCCACCACTTTGGGAGTCCGTCGCTGATCGGGCGCAAGGATTGACAGATGCTTCAGAAATTCCGACACATCTGTCGGCGCAAAAGTCACGCATTGCTGGAGTCATGCCGCAAGTACGACGCAACTCCAGCAATGAAAGTGGAGGCCTATTCCTAATACACGGCGTCACTCCTTATGCCTGCTCCAAGCAGGCGTAGGGTTTTGACGCAGTGGCATCCTAGAAGTGGCGCAGTGAAATCTTGTAGATTTCACTGCGTTACTTCTACAAGGCTTTCCTGCGTGGGAACGCCCACCCTAAATACATTATACCTGATGCAAGTATAATGTCATGCAACTTACCCTCCAGCTGTAGTAAGCTGTTTACTTGTTTTGCTCTCACTCACAAGGTGCTGTGACTTTAGTCCTCTTCTATACGGCACTCCTGAGCCTCCCAGCAACAAGTTTTATCTCATGATCACCTTCTTCTAAAGCAACATCAATTCTTGAGTCATTCTTGAGATGGGTTATGAGAATCTTGAAAAAACGGATTCCCAGACTTCCCAGAATTCCCGGCAGAATTTTAGTACAGTAAAAAAATCTTGGCTAACACAGGACCTAGAAATACAGAGAGGATGTTCCAGATGCTACTCAAGTACCAGCTCCCGGCCCTTACAGAATCTCAGTTAAATGTCAATGGGGTGAGCCTGTGTCCCTCAGAACATGTGTACCATATACAATACAAGCAAACATTTGGTTCAGTTGCATAATTCTGTAGTTAATAGTATAAAGAGTTAACAGAGGTCTAGACAACTGAATTTGCAAAAACAAAATATATATTGGGTTGAAATAACAACATCAATTTCCATAAATTAAGGCTCTTTATATGTGTAACCGAAAGAAAGTGCTCGTGCAGTACAACAAGAGAAATAGTGGGCAAAACATTTATACAAAAACAATTGATAAGCAGGCGCGGCAGCACAGGTAACAGCGGTGGGGTGGAAGGGGGGCCGGTGGGGCGGGGGGGGAGAAAGTCGACAGACAACAGGACGGGGAAAGTAAAATAAAAAAATAAATAAAACCACTTACCTTGCGCTTGTGCCAACGGCAGAGAGGGAGGAGATTCCAGGCTGTAGTATCTCCCCATAGGCAATTCATAATGAGGCCTTTAAGGTCCTATATATATATATATATATATATATATATATATATCCAAAATACTCGTCTGCTGCTCCTCCACGAAAGAACGAGAGTGGACCCAATTGAGTGCAATGTAGTCTTTATTTAGTGCTTCTCCATACCGCCATGACGCGTTTCGGCCGTTGCCGGCCTTGATCACACACACACACGTACATTTTACAGAGGATCAAGGTTCCTCGGGCTCAGGTGAACTTGCCTAAGTCTGAGATAAAATGTAAGCACAGTTAATAACCTCTGTGAAGGGGAAAGACAAATAGGTTGTACATAACATGTACATAACATAACATATCAAGAGGCTTGGGGTGACGTAGATTGCGTGTAAGTAGTTGTGTAATTTCTTGTCACCTCCCGCCATTTTAAAGATTTTACATCATCCTAGACCAAGAGTAAAGCTTTGCAAACTAAGATAAAGGCAGGAGCTGTAACCTGAGGTGAGTGTGATCCGTGTCCGGGGTCACCTCCCTTCTTTCACACGGCTCTTCCAAACACGAAGCGGAGACATGAAGCCTGAGTTGTCTTTGGAAAGGATGGAACAGCCTCGATCTGACGTCCCCGTTGCCTCGTGACTGCCGGCTGTCTCTGGAAGGCCTGACAGCTCTGACACCCTGAAGATGCTGAGATTGGACTTTTCAAGCTTCTGAGCCCTGAAGACTTCAGCATCTGGCAGTAATGGAGCGATGTTCATGAGGCTACTTTAATAGAAGCTGAAACCCTGTGGTGCTGTAATTCAACTGAGCGGACTATACATATTGCTTTATTAACTCTCGCTGGCATCTATTTGTTTTAAAAAAAACACTTTTCCTAATAATGCAAGCCAAATAAAGTGGAATATCCTTAGGGCTTACTGGACCCATCTCAGATGGGTTGCTCATCACCTTACACGGCTTTATGCGTGTGCCTTGTAGACTGACAACATCTAGCGAAACACGTGTCGCCTTGGAGTAGAATAAAGATGGGCCAGGAAGTAGCAGATGACCTGATCCCAGAGGGAGTGCAACAACAAGAAATGTTTATTTATTTAATTGTTAATCATCTATAGTGTCACATTCCAGACCCTTAGGCGCGGGCTTCCAAGGGTGGGCTCCTTGTACTGTGTAGCCCTGTAGTCACATTTCTTGGGACAGGTGGCTGAGCTGAAATCCTGCCCCCCAGGTTTAACTTCTCCCTCCCTCTTTTTATTCTTGAGAGAGGAAACAGTGCTGTATCACACAGCTGGCAAAAGGTAGAGCTGGCATGTGGAGATACTGAGCTAATGCCAAGGGTGAGCTTGGATATTATGAATGGCACAATTCAATCTACAAAAAATATCTGAGGACCCAGTGGTGTATTTTGTAGATAATGATGAGCAGACATTTGAGAACACATATGTGTCTTTCATAAAAACAATAACAGACAGTGCATAGAGATTAATTAGGATATTTTAGACATATAACCCAATGTTTGAGGAAACAATACAGTCATTTAAAACAAAAGCAAGCATTTGTGGAGCAAGAACTGTTTCTTTTAGAAACTGACTAGCTGATATTCAGTGTCAGAGGTAGTATCTATACAAAATATTGCAAGCTGATACTGGAGTGATAAATACTTACAGATTTCAAATAACATTTCTACCACAATTTTCTTGATCACAGAGGCAGCTTTTCTGATTCTGTGGCAGCTACTCACGTGGAAGCTTTTAATATTCTGTGTAGGTAGTTTTTATGACCTACTTGTCACTGTGTATAATGGCTTTCTGATGCCTGTGTATGTAAAAAGCTCTGATTGTAAGAAATTGGAGTATTTGTGGAGGGGGTGACAACCCACTTCAAGTAATAATCACATTTATTGTCATTATGAACAGTCACTAAATAAACCTATACGTAACCCTCTGGTAGCTTGGCACAAAGCAGTCAGGCTTAACTCAGATACAATTTGTAAAGTATTTATGCAGTAATCAAACAGTAGTAAAGTGAACACACAATATAAGAAAAATCCTAAACCTATTTCGAAAAACGGAGTAAATGAAAAAAAATAAAAAGACACAAAAATAACAGAAATCCAATAAGTATAACTGTAGATTTTAAAGTTTGAATTAAAAATAGCGCCAAAATGCACAAAGCTCCAACCGCAGTTATCTGGTTGTGCTGGACCAGGTCAAAGTCAAAAGTTAAGGCCAGTTGCAATGAATTGCATTCAGACACTTGGGCCAGGTTTGCTCCAGTGCAAAATGTATGTTCAGACCTAAAAATTAACCCTGGGCGGTGAACTTCGCTCCGCTCGCGGACTTTGCGGAGTTTTCCGCACTCTGCGTTACGCGGAGATCGTGGAGTTCCGAAAAACTCCGCTTCGCGTGAAGTTTTTTCCTCATTTGCGTTCGTCAACGACAAGTTGACGACCGCGAGCGAGGAAAATCAACCTCCCGGCGAGATTTTTCCTCGTTCGCGATTGTCAACATCAAGTTGGCGAGCGCGAGCGTGGAAAATCAACATCCCGGCGAGATTTCTCAACGCGGGGGGGGTCAGGTTTCTCATTGCGAGTGGTCGCGTATGCTCGCGACAGCTCGCATTGAGAAACTGCCCATTTGCGTTGAGAAAGCTGCCGCTCGAGTAAAAATCTACTTGAGCGGCAGAAAAGGAAAGCAGGGACCGCTTGCACTGTGCATGGTGCCGTTCACAATGATTGCACTGTGCGGACAAGCATCCGGCACTGTGCAATCACCGCGAACTGCATTTTTCTATCGTACTCTGCCGCTCGCAGAGCTCCGTGTAGTGCTACGGAGTTTTTTTTGCATTTCGCGGTATTCCGCGTAGTGCAACTCCGTGAACTCCGCCCAAGGTTACTAAAAATGTTTATGGAAAAAAAGGGGCAGTCAATGAGTCATTAGGGGAGCCAGCTGCAAGTTTGATCTGACACTGGGCTCCATGATGGTGGGTTGATGAAGAGCAGTGTCCTGGTGTGGTGGATGCTGAAGGAGGGAAAGCTCTGAGCAGGCAAAGTCCGAAGTCCTTGCCCAGGGAGGCCTCGCCATCGACAGGTTGCTCTTTGGTGACGGGCCCGAAGATGCCCTCTACTTATAAACTTTTCTGGAAGCCTGCTTTCATTCAGAGGGACAAACCAGCAAGCTGAAACTGACCAGCAATTAATTGTCAACAGCTACGGCTTCAACAGCGATCCCGGTCTCATTTGGTTCTCCAGGCAGAAAGTTAGCAAAATGTTTCTAAGTCCCAGCTTTTGCAATGTGGACATTAGGAGTACACTCCAACACCAGCCATGGGTCCAGGACCTCGGGGCACCACTTGGGGTTAGGACTGACTCCAACAGAGGCCAGTAGCAGGGTTTAGGCCTGGTCCAGAAAGAACTGGTCAGCAGGGCAGTTGCAGGGAGAGAGGCCTCTAGAAGCTTGGTGTGTCCCTGTAACTCAAACAGGATGTCAGCCTACTGACCCTTGGAGTCACTTCTGGGGTTCTGGGTTCAAGACAAGCAGGTCCAGCCTTCCTTCATGTCCTTCAAACAGCAGTGCAGTCCTCCTTCTGATTCCTCATTGGTCCAGTAGTGTTCTGAGGGAAGGCCAGTGGGGTCCACGTTTATGCCCAGTGCCAGCCTGTGGGCAGAGGGTAAGCTTCTGGTCAGTTCCTCTACCCCCACTGGGATTGGTGCCAGCCTGACTAGAGGAACAAAGGAGAGCCTGGCCTAGGCGTGAGTTTAATCTGCCAGCGATAAGGTAGGCATCCTTTAAAGCTAATGAAAGGGCTAATACAGCCCCCAGACCATACTGTCAAGGCAGGAGTCCCTCTCCCGACTCCCAGAGCCCTTTTTCTACTGTCTGATAGCCATCAGGAGTCAGGTGACAGCTAGACACTGGCAGGAAAATCTTCTGATTTTAGGGAGAAAAACAACAACTGTATAAAAGTGTAATTTCCAAAATAGTATTATGAAATCTGACTTTTTAGTTGGATTTTAAATTAAATTACTAGTCAAATCAGTCCTTGAATCACCATTTGAGCAGCTCCCAAACTGAAATTAAGTACTATAAGTTGTTAAAGTGTAACCCTGGGTTTTCCAATGGGAGAGCCTGCCTTGCCAGAGTGAAAAACAACCTTAAAGGTTTTTCACTGCCAGGACATGTAAAACTTTAAATATACATGTCCTACTTTTTAAAAAGCATGCACCCTGTCTTTGGTATTTTAAGGCCTGCGCTAGGGGTGACTTAAAAGTATTAAAAGAAAATTTCAGGGCTGGAAAAAAATTTATTTTGAAAAAAGTGGTTGAATGCACACCGAATTTCCAACGTAATCTTTTTAGGATGCATAAAGGCGATATCTTGGTGTGCTGAACTCGGCGTATGCTCTGTCTCAGGCATGTGTAAATATTCCATGAACTAAAGGGTGTGCAAGGAGCACACCAAATCCGAGAAGCATAGCCTATAATGTAAATTGAATTTAAGCCAGGTAATACATAGTAATAAAAAATTGTATTCCACTTTCTTCAGTAGTTTCAAAGTTCATACAGAGAAAATATGATTTCAGTCTTAAATGCCGAAGAAATGCCCATCCAAGCTTGTTTCTACAGCATGACGCAAATCACATTTCATCCTGGGTAACCGTGAAAATATACACTCAATGCATTTCAGGCAAACAGCCCTTCTTCAGGGGTAACTATAATGTGAAGAAGAAGCCCATCAATAAGGATGCAATGTGTGTTGTCTCTGTATGAACTTCGAAACTACTGACTAAACTGGAATAAAAATGTTGATTACTATGGATTACCTGGCTTAAAATAAATGTACATTATAGGCTGTGTGTCTCGGATTTGGTGCGCTCCATGGGCACCATTTAGTTCATGAAAAGGTTTATTTTGCCAGATTGAAATAGTGTTTTAAAACTTTATAACCAGACTACTTTAGTGGTGGTACAATATGTGCTATAGCCCACTTGTAGCATTTAATTTACAGGCCCAGGGCACAGGTATTACTATATACCAAGGACTTATAAGTAAATGAAATAATCAAATATGGTGTGTAGTAATTTTAACATGGTTAACAGGGAGAGCGCAAGCACTTTACCACTGGATAGTAAGGGACCTTTCTGAGTCCTGCTCTTTTATGTGAGGTCAGCTTCTGTGAGCACAAAAACACCAGAGACTATTCTGGCATTGATCTAATGTGCACTGCTTAGCTGTGAATGTTTAAAAAATAAAAACTACCATTGGAAATCATCCAATATGGTGATATTTAAAGCCTTCAAATGAAAAAAGCAGTTCTCAATGATGATGGTTAAAAGCTTTAAGTTTTGTTTGACAACCTAAAATCTCTGTGCATTAAACTAAAAGCAATTGGCATGCAATCAGAGCTGCAAGACGAAAATCTAATTTTCCGCAACACTAGAGTAGATAAAGGGCTTAATCCTTTTTGCAGCTGAGAGACACATCAGACGCACATTTGTGGAAACGTCAATCACCGTTTCCTGCCAGGAGATAGAAACAATGAGCCTTCTCCCCTGTTATATGAGGATAAAGGCTCTAAAATGTAGAGCCACAAGTATGATGACTTTTTGTGGTCGCAAAGGGACAGATTAGCAGAAGGGCCGTTTGTGACAGCAAAACGGCCTTTTCTTATGTGCAAAACTAAATAATGATTTGGTAAAACGTTACTGAATTGCAATTTCGCTTTGCGACCAAATAACGATTCACGACTTTCGAAGGGGCATGTTTAAGGCATCCCTTCCAATTACAGATTGGTATCAATCAACCAATCAGCATTTGTAGAGTGCGGCACTGTCACCCCCGGGGGTATCTGGGCACTGGGGACAGAGGCCTCAGTCGAAAAGCTAGGTCTTCAGCGAACAGCGGGAAGGAGGGACAAAACAAGCAGAAAAAGGCAAAACAGAGGGCAAAAGAACGAGCGAGCGGAAAAGGCAAAACAGAGGGCAGAAACAAGCAGAAAAGGAAAAACAGAGGGCAGAAAAATAAGCAGAAAAGGCAAAACAGAGCAGAATAGGGCACACCAATTGGCAGAAAAACAAGCAAAAAAAGCAAAATAGAGGGCAGAAAAAGGCAAAACAGAGCAGAGGAGGGCAAAACAGGGCAGAAAAACAAGCAGAAAAGGCAAAATGGAGGGCAGAAAACCATGCAGAAAAGGCAAAACAGAGGACAGAAAAACAAGCAAAAAAGGGCAAAATTCAAAGGCAGGAAAAGTCAAAACATAGCAGAACAGGGTAAAACAGAGGGCAGAAAAACGAGCAGAAAAGGCAAAATGGAGGGCAGAAAAAAGAGCAGAAAAAGGCCAAACAGATGGCAGAAAATGAGCAGGAAAAGGCAAAACAGTGGGCAGAAAAAGGCAAAACAGAGCACAAGAGGGCAAAACAGAGGGCGGAAAATGAGCAGAAAAGCAAATTGAGGGCAGAAAAGGCAAAACAAAGGGCAGAAAAACTAGCAGAAAAGGCAAAATTAGAGGGCATAAAAATGAGCAGAAAAGGCAAAACAGAGCAAGAAACGAGCAGAGGAGGCACACACAGTTGTCAGCAGGTATACAGGCAGTAGAGGGTAGCAGACTGCGGGCAAGGATAATTGTCACGGGGGAACAGACACGATGACCTGCTCAATGGTCGCACTGAATTCTCCATTAAGTAGGTCCTGGGGGAGGGTCGCTGGGTGGCAGGAGGAGGGAACTGGCGGGACGAGGGAACTGGCAAGAAGAAGAAAGAAAAAGCAGAAAAAGGCAAAACATAGGGCAGACAAATGAGCAAAAAAAGGCAAAACATAGAGCAGAAACACGAGCATCAAAAGGCAAATCAGAGGGCAGAAAAACAAGCAGAATAGGCAATGCAGTCCGAAAAACTAGCAGAAAAGGTCAAAGAGAGCAAGACACAAGCAGAGGAGGCACAAACAGAGAGCAGCAGGTAGACAGGCAGCAGAGGGTAGTGGACTGCGGGCAATCTGGACAGGAGAACTGTCGCAGGGGGAGCTGGCACGAGGACCTGTATGTATTAATGTTTTGCAACCAAATTCCGGTCGCAAAACATTAATCTTTTACTATCTCTTCAAAGGGTGTAGTAAGCCATCCACAAACAGGAAGGGGTCCCCAAGGGACCCCTTCTCCTTAGTGAATGTTGAAAAAACATTTTTAGGAGTAGGGAGTGGTCCAGACCACTCTCTACTCTTACAAAATGAAATTTACACTTTTCATTTATTTTTTTTAAACACATCCCATTTTCCTATAAGAAAAACGGGTTGCATTTAAAAACAAAATGCTTTATTTAAAAGTAAACTAATCATCGACATGCTGGTCAGCTGATTACTACATAGGTCGCTCACAAATTACCACACTGGTCGCAAAAATACTGGTTGCAAATTGCGATCAGTATTTTGTGACCAGTTCTTAGTGCATCTGGGCCACAGTTCTCACTCCACTCCATCTCAGCAACAAAAAAAACACACCAACTACACCTTTAGCGTGATAGACACGCCTACTTCAAAGGAACTAAGCACTGTTCCAGAAAGGGCAGTAAATTACCCTTGGTGGTAATCAGTAGTCACTGTAAGTAGTAGACAGGGCTGGAGTGTTTTTTCACATAAATATACATTTGCTGCATGTGACACATAATCCATCATCTGCTAAAAAAGCTGAAGGTTTAAAAAAATATTTTTTAGCTCAAATGGACGAAAAGTTACTAAAAACGCAGCATCACATGTTGGCATGCAGTTGAAGGCCCTTCGCAAAGGTTGGCCAGTCACCTTTCCAATGCTTATTGCTATTTTGGGTGTTAAACTGGTATTAATGAGGTCGAACCTGAGTGTTAACAAGTGTAAAACGATAAAATAATGAAATTATACTATCACAAAATGTGCCATATTGCGCCGCATAATCTGTCTTTTCTTGCTGCATAATTTAGTCAAGCCTGTCGCATAATTTGGTCCTCCCCTGCCACATAACTTTAGTGGCCTTGGTAGTATGGTGCCGCTCATAGCCAGCAGGAAGGATGCTGGCGCGCTGTGCTCATTAGCACAGTGATACCCTGTCGCTGCTACTTCCTCATTTAAAATGATCGCTCCCTGTTTAATGGAATTTATGTTTTCTGATATTTTAATCAGTATTTATTTTTCTGCTCATCTTATAGGCATCTTACGGAAATGTATCCACATATGATATCTTCAAAAACATATTGCAGCCGGTATGTTTCCGCACAGGCCGAGGTAGCTACACGCAATGCAGACATACGCTCATCTGAAAACATTGCGTTATAGTCCAAACACATGCACATCCACACCTATTTAAGATTTATTAGGAAATATTGTCCATTTTGGATCGCCATGGGCCTAGCAATAAAAGTAAAAATGGAAAACTATGTGCCTCACTTAAAATTGATGCCCAGCAACCACCTCACTCCTCTGTTGTATTCAGGCAACTTCTAGGTGGTTTCTTGGTGTAGATTTCCTGGGGAGCTTAATTTGTGCCAGTGGTTGTAGGATACCAGCACTCCTTTTTCAGGACCGGGACTTATTTTTCATCTTTTGACTTTGACTCATTGAAAGAGTGAGAAAGACAGAAAAGGGGGAGGAAGGAGGAAGAAAAAACTGGACATCAGTGACAAAGGGAGAAGGCATGGTGGAAAAGGAACTGCCAGAGTAAGAAAAAGAGACAAGACGTATAGGGCGCTAGAAGAAAGAGGCATTAAATGGAATCACAATTTGATATTGGGCTACTCCAATTTGGAGCTTCAGTGGGGTCCCTGATGAATCTTTATGCCCCCACTGCTGTTTTTACAAATGAAGCACTGGTAACGTCACTCATGGGATCACCGAAACCCTACCAGTGATGACCTTGGCCGCTGTCAAGGTCAATGTCTGTCTTGGGTCGTAGGTCAGCGCCTTCTAGATCCCCTCAGGTAGTAAGGTCACAATTGGTCAGAGGGCCTGGTCCAGATCTAGTCTGAAAAGTGTAAAGGGAGAAGACCTTTGGTTAAAGTCCCTGGCACTCAGATCACAAGGGAGATACCAAAGGAACAAGGGTTCAAATTCACTCTGATCCAGGACTACTCAACATGATAGAACCGACACTGCCAACAGGTCTGGGTTTAATGTGACAATACATGCAAACACAGATAAGTAGACATGTTTTTGGAGGTCATGATAAAAGCATTCAACAGATGCCTGCTGCTAGGAAATGTGTTCTGAATGCAATGCATATAGAATATAAAGAAATGAATGAGACAAAAGGTGTGAGGATGGATACACTTCTTAGATGTATAATAGTCCCTCAGGCATTTACATTCAATCACTCAATAGGAAGCAGAATGATACACTGAATAGGTACTAGAATGAGGGAGAGAGGGGAATACTTGTCTGGGCGGATCTAAGATATGATTGACAATGCTTCAGACCAGTGGCTGGAAGAGGCTGATCCAAATAAGCCATTGATTGCTGGGACTGACCCAAGGCCATTCTATGTATACCGTAAGCAAGAGGACTTTGTAGACAGCTGCACCATCAATCCATTTCTCAACCGAATCTGTAATTGGGCACAGGGATAAACACACTTCAGTAGTTTCATAGGGAGACAAGTAATGAACTCTTATCAGTCTTATAAATTGAGGGACATATTTATCATAGAATTGTGTTGCTCTTGCATCATAAAGGGTGACACAAGGGCAACTCAGTCCTTAAGTCAGATTTAGCAAGCCACATAAGGCCACCTTGCGTGGTCCGAGGGGCGGCTCCTCCGTTATGGCAGCGGAGAGTCGTCCCTCTGCTGAAAGCCAGCAGAGGCAAACAAAAAAAATAAAATGATAATAAAGCAATTTTATTATCATTTTATTCTTCGTCCTGCAGGTTGCCAGCTGAGCCGAGAGAGGGGCGGGACCATCCATACTGACACTACAGCTGCAGTACCAAGGAGTATGGGGGAATGGTGGACACAGCTAAATGCGCATGATGGTTTGGCTAGCGTCTGGGGCCGGCCAAACCGTCATCCGCACTTAGCATTTCTCCAACCCGAGCTGTGTTGTACAGTCACGTGGAGAATGAACACAGGCTCCTAGTCCCTGTCTGAGCGCCGAACCAGGGCTTTTCTCATGCT
The DNA here is from genome assembly GCA_963921515.1 of Calotriton arnoldi. Lineage (NCBI taxonomy): Eukaryota > Metazoa > Chordata > Amphibia > Caudata > Salamandridae > Calotriton > Calotriton arnoldi. The sequence goes on along the minus strand of CAWUFW010008422.1, from coordinate 651,521 downwards.
GGGAATAGCATTCCCAGCATGAGAGAAGCGCTGGGATTGGCATCTGGGAGCCTGTGCAGTGTGCAGCAGTTCCTGAACGTCTGGGAGGCAAGGGTAGGGAGCAAGGCAGCGGTCGTCGAAGCGGCAGGTAAGTGCAAATTTATATATTTATTATTCTGTCTTAAGTGATTTTTTTGGTTTGTATTCCCCCTCCCCCTGCCCCACCACTTCGCAATGCGAGCGGCTGCTACTGTGTGGTCCTGCATTGCTTGGTATATCTGAAGTATCGCAAGTCAGCCCAAGTCGCTGCTTTCCATACTCTGCGCTGGGAAGGCATTACATGGGTGGAGAGTGGGTGCTCCCAGGCATCCACCCATGGATTTTGGCGCTTTCCCAGATTCACCAAGAAACAAGGTGAAAATGCCTCTAAGGATTGTTTTTGTGCAGGAAGGTGTCCTTCCCCGTACAAAAGTACTCCTGCCTGCCACGCAGACACCTTTACACCATGACCATGACGCAAGGGTGCCTGTGTTTGTGCTGGGCTGCACTGAGTGTGCCAGCGCATAGAGAGAGCAGGAATGTGCCATGTCTCCATTTGACGCAGTGAAGCAAGCTGGCTTGTTGTGTTGCGCTGAATTAAAAATGCTAAATCTGCCCCATTTGTGTACAATGTGTGCCATGTATGCATGCCTTGGAGTTTGCAACGGCATCTTATCGCTGCAATAGGCTCAGCTCTGTTTTTCGTCTTTCCACCGGAAGATATTGGAGGGACACCAGTGATGAGAGTCCACATCCGTGGTTGATTTCTACTGCGTGTGGTGTGCCTCTTCGAGGTGATTTTTCAAACTCTCCTCATGCATGGTTGGTACTCAGGATTACCAACATATAATCATGAGAAGAGTTAATTGCTTCCATAGGTTGCAGGTTGTTCCCCACTTGTTTTTTCTCTGCATGATCTCTTTGATCATGTGATGTAAGATGAATACCTTATCATGGGGATGTTCTGGCTGTGGAGTAGTTTGTCGTTATTTCAGTGAAAGATGGAGTTTTAGGTTTCTGATGGTGCACACAGCTTATTCCTCAGAATCATGAGAATTATGACTTTCTGATCTAAGTTCCATGTCTAAGGTTGGACATGGGGAATGTGGAAGACATAGCATTGCCTAAAACCTCTAATTTGTCTTGAGCCTGGAAAAGTGACAGGATTCGCGAACCACGTGTTGGCTGCCAGTGTTTGTAATAAGGTTTGTGTGGCTTAACTGTGTAGTAGATACTGCTATGCTTACTCTGCGTGACGTTTACTTTTTGATATTATATTCACAACCAATCTTAAATGAAGTGTACATTAACATGAATCCATTAATTATTGTGTGTATTGGATGAGGACTCAGATGTTCGTGAAACGAACAAAAGAAAACCTTTTTTAATGAATGTCAAATAATCTTGTATTCTGGTGATAAATGCATCATTTGAAAGAAACTGCATTCTCTTACTTGGGGGTGCCTCCTTTCTTAGTTTGTCTCAGATGTTTCCATAAAGTAGTTGTCAGTGAAGAGAGCCAGAGACACAGTTAAGTGTACAAAGGAAACAGGAAATTTGGTGAAAGATTTTCGACATCGAAAACCTGGAAGCCAAATGAGGCACTTGCAAGGCCAGAAAGACACTGAAGGCTCTCCTATTCGGTAACTAAACCACAGGTTTGCAGAGTAATTTTGCACATAATAGTGGAAGGAACATCTTTAGAAAACCAGGCATAAATTCCCAGATCTTGTAGCTGTTCCTTCACTAGACTCCCCACTCATGCAGCCAGGGCACCCAGTCACATCAGTGCCCATGGAGCTGAGGTCCTAGACTCCCCACCCGCATGCAGCCAGGGCACCCACCCACATCAGTGCCCATGGAGCTGAGGTCCTAGACTCCCCACCTGAAAGCAGCCAGGGCACCCACCCACGTCAGTCCCATGGAGCTGAGGTCCTAGACTCCCCACCCGCATGCAGCCAGGGCACCCAGCCACATCAGTGCCCATGGAGCTGAGGTCCTAGACTCCCCACCCACATGCAGCCAGGGCACCCAGCCACGTCAGTCCCATGGAGCTGAGGTCCTAGACTCCCCACCCGCATGCAGCCAGTGCACCCAGCCACATCAGTGCCCATGGAGCTGAGGTCCTAGACTCCCCATCCACATGCAGCCAGGGCACCCAGCCACATCAGTGCCCATGGAGCTGAGGTCCTAGACTCCCCATCCGCAAGCAGCCAGGGCACCCACCCACGTCAGTCCCATGGAGCTGAGGTCCTAGACTCCCCCCTGCATGCAGCCAGGGCACCCACCCACGTCAGTCCCATGGAGCTGAGGTCCTAGACTCCCCACCCGCATGCAGCCAGGGCACCCACCCACATCAGTCCCATGGAGCTGAGGTCCTAGACTCCCCACCCGCATGCAGCCAGGGCACCCACCCACGTCAGTCCCATGGAGCTGAGGTCCTAGACTCCCCACCCGCATGCAGCCAGGGCACCCACCCACGTCAGTCCCATGGAGCTGAGGTCCTAGACTCCCCACCCGCATGCAGCCAGGGCACCCAGCCACGTCAGTCCCATGGAGCTGAGGTCCTAGACTCCCCACCCGCATGCAGCCAGTGCACCCAGCCACATCAGTGCCCATGGAGCTGAGGTCCTAGACTCCCCATCCACATGCAGCCAGGGCACCCAGCCACATCAGTGCCCATGGAGCTGAGGTCCTAGACTCCCCATCCGCAAGCAGCCAGGGCACCCACCCACGTCAGTCCCATGGAGCTGAGGTCCTAGACTCCCCTGCATGCAGCCAGGGCACCCACCCACGTCAGTCCCATGGAGCTGAGGTCCTAGACTCCCCACCCGCATGCAGCCAGGGCACCCACCCACATCAGTCCCATGGAGCTGAGGTCCTAGACTCCCCACCCGCATGCAGCCAGGGCACCCACCCACGTCAGTCCCATGGAGCTGAGGTCCTAGACTCCCCACCCGCATGCAGCCAGGGCACCCACCCACGTCTGTCCCATGGAGCTGAGGTCCTAGACTCCCCACCCGCATGCAGCCAGGGCACCCACCTACATCAGTGCCCATGGAGCTGAGGTCCACCAGACCACTGCCTTCCATGTCTGATTCATAGAATCGAATCCTCTGACAGGGCTCCAGGGATGGGAATTTCTACAGCCAACCAGAGTTGTGGATCGTGCATTGAAGTAAATCTGCAAGCGGTCGGACCGGGGGCATTCCTGGTTGGTTGCCCACAAAAAGCTGCTGAACACCTACTAAGTTTGTGGACATTCATATCCGCAAATCCTCTCACTCCCAAAAAAAGCCAGTCCTAAAAAAAGCCTGAGTAAGGAAGTCAGGGGGTCATTTAGACTCTGGTGGTAACGGGGCATCTGTCAGAAACTCCGAGATTGTCCGCTCCGCCACACTTGAGATTCCTGACTTCAGCTAGAGGTGGGGCAAGGCCTTGATTTCCAACAGTGGAATCTCAGCTGCCTCTGCCCTCAGAAACCCTTTGCCAGTGGCCCATCCCAGCAGGACTGCCAGGTTAATAGCATTTTTAGGCTCCTCCTACTTTGGATATGGCTTCCAACTCTGCCTTTTCATGTTTGCAACCACCCTTCACTCATGGCGGTCGCGAACATTAACAAAATAGATTAAAAGTCTCACCATGTCACTAATATTTACTTTTTGTTTTTCAGAAAGAAACCCCTACTTCGGGGGTTTATTTGTTAAAATCAGAAAGCATGCAGACCCTGCCGCCATGACATGGAGGTCCTGACCTCACTGGGAGTTTGTGGCAAGGACTCTTGGGGGCATATGTACAAGGAGTTAACGCCGCCTTAGCAGCACTTTTCCGATGGTTTTGCGGCGAGATTTTTATCGCCTTATGTACAAGCTGCCGCTAACCTCTGTTAGTGGCAGTTTTCCGGCAAAAACGTCCATTCTAAAGATCGCCACTTCTGTTAGTGATAATGACATGCAAGGGAGGCATTCCCGTGCAAAAACGGCCGCTAACCCCACTTCGCGATATTTACAAGGGGATTCCTGAACTTTGGAGGACCAAAAAAACTGCCGCTAACTGCCGTTAGAGGCAGTTTTTAAGACCAGAAAATAGCTGGTCTTAAAAATGGAGATAACACTTGGGGCCTCTTTTCAGCAGGTTTTGGTGCTGGCAGCACTGCAAGCAATGTTGCTGCGCTGCCCTGCAACAAAACTACAGGGCAGGAATGCGCACCATCAATAAGATAGTGCACATTCCTGGGCCTCAGTCATGAAAAGTGTTGCAGCGCTGCAACAAGACAGCATTGCAACACTTTTCACTACCCCCTTCTTGCGACACCATGGTTGCGCTGTATTCACTGGACAGCTCTCCATGACGCAAGTAATGACAGATACGTCTGGAATCCTGACGTATCTGTCTGCGCTAAAGTCACGCATTGCTGCAGTCGTGTCACAACCATGACGCAACTCCAGCAAAGCATGGGGCCAGCCTATCCCTGTGGCACTGTGTCACCCTTACGCCTGCCATAAGGCAGGCGTAAGGTACTGACGCAGTGCCGTTCTTGAGGGGTGCCAGGGTGTCGGCGCAGTTGGAGATCCATCGTGGCGGTTGCGCGCTGCTGTGTCATCGTCTGTAAGCGTTGGCGGAGTGGTGGTGTTGAGGAAGTTGACGAGACGTTCTTCGGTGGCCTTGATCCAGCTGCGAGGGGGGGCGATGATGGCGGTGGTGTACGGTGGGCATGGTGAAGACGTGATGTATACAATGATGGTCGGTCCAGGAGAGTCCGGTGGTGTAGGTGAAGTTCACGCTGGCGGAGGAGACGTGCTCGACCATGTGTCCTGCTATGTGGCTTGCTGCAGTGACTAGCTGCTTGAGTCTGATGTTGGGGAGCTTCCCCAGGAGGGGGTGGTTTTCAGGTCACTGGGGTTGTCCAGGTGGAACTTGAGTTCACCGAGTAGGATGTCGTCGGTGGATGGGAGATCCTGGGGTGCACTGAGGTCTACAATGGTATCGGAGAATGGGGGTCCATGGCCCGGGGGGCCTGCAGATGAGGGTGCCGCAGAGGATGGGCTTGGGGTTGGTCCGGATCTGGAAGTTGAGGTGTTCCATGGTCACCGTTGGTTCATTAGAGTGCGTGGTCAGTCGGAGTGTGCTTCTGTAGGTGATGGCAATGCCTCCTCCTGGACGGTCGGGTGGTCCTTGCGGGTGATTTAGTAGCCGTCAGTGATGGCGATGGCGATGTCCGGTCCGGAACAGAGCTTGGTCCTGGCAGGCGATGTGGCGTCCAGGGTTGATGGTGAGGAGGATGCTGGCGGCGTAGCGGTGGAGTGTCCGAGAGGAAGGGTGCTTGGTGCTGAGCGCGTTCCAGGAGCAGACGGACGCAGACAGGCTTGCCTATGGGTTGCCTTTGGCATGGGAGACGTCCATTACAACGCAGGCATTACATCGTAATGCGTTTACAACGCAACCCCAACAACGCATGTGCCTTTACATCGCATTCCACTACAACGCTTTGTGAGGTCAGTAATGGGATATTCTTAAGTTTTAGGGTGGGTATGGGTTTCGGGTGTCGGAGATGAAATTTGGGGTGTATTATAGGGTAAAATTTGAAATTTGGGTTGTGTTTTGGGGTCAAATATGAAAATTGGGGTGTGTATTTAGGTCAAATATGATTTTTAGGGTGTGTTTTGGGGGCTCAAAGATGAATTTTAGGGTTCAGGGTTTGCTTTGGGGTGCAAGGGTTAGTTTTAGGGTTGCACTCACTGAAGTGAGAATAGTAATATTTACATCTCCGCTATCCAACACCTTCCCTACTGTTGCAATATGCCTAGTATTAGTATGCATTGTAATGGAATGTGATGTAATGGTATGCATTGTAACTTCATATATACCTTTGGCACACCAGTGGTACGCCCGCTGTGCATGGCCGCACAGCGGCTGCCATTGAGAAGTGCTGCGGGGAGGGCTGGACAGCTGGCAGGTGGGAAACGCCGGAAAGGACACTGGATGGGGCGTGGACGCGGGGGGGTGTTTGTGAGCGGGTGTTGTAAATATTTAAATGAGAGAAATCTTACCTCAAGGCCGGGTCCCGTGTCTTCATTGCTCCTGCTCTCCTGAGTCGGCTTCCAGGAACAGGAAGTAGGCAGCCAGGCTCCCTCCCCTAAGCCAATCACAACACTGCAATGCGGCATTGGGATTGGTCATTGGCGCCGGGACAAGGCGTTCAGCCAGGGGCTGGAGGGGTGGGCATGTTCTCCATGCAGGCTGTAATGCAGCCTGCATTGCGAACAGGACAGTGCGCATGACTGCTTTGGGCGGCCTGAGTGGGCAGACCAAACAGTCATTGCGCACTTGAGTGGGTGTGCCACTCCGCCGCTGCCCTGCTCCGTGAGTGGAGCAGCCCTACCCACCCTCCCGCACGCAGAGAAAACATAGCACGATTACATCAGGAAGTTATCATCATCTGATGATTTTTCCTCTTCTTGCACTGCTTGAAAGCAGTGGGGCGACGCTCTTCCGCTATATCGGATGAGCCGCCACTGGGGGTGTGTCATCTACAGGTGCTAGGCCTGGGCGACTCGACCCCCGGGCCTCCTCCGCTACACGTCCCACCTTCTCCTTACCTGGACATTGACACTGTGGCGCAATCCGCTGCACTCTCTCCAAATCTGTGACTCAGCCAGCAGGAGCCTCAGCCAGGTGAGATTTCACAAGCCTGGGTACAGCAGTCGCCGACAAGTCCGCTGGTGAACCTCCCGATGCAGTTGATGCAGCAGGGCCCCCTTAGGCGTGAAGTTGCAGCGCTCCCGCCACACAAGTTTGGCGCAGCTCAGGGGCTTCACCCTCCACAGCGTCCAGCCAGCGCAACATCATCCGGTCAGTGATGCAGAGAGGCGCCGCCCACCGTTGGTAATCCCCTCCGTGCATCCCGGTGTAGTGGTGGATCGTAGTATGCGATGCAGACCTCCCTACGTTGGTGCGCAGGAGCGCCTCTACCATTCACAGCTCCAAGGGGCTCAAGGCGGTCTTCTCACACAGGTCAGCAACGTGTCTCCATGCGACCTGCCAGACTTCACCACCAGGTACTTGCGATCGCCGCGCCTCAATGTCTACCGCCACAGCTCATCAACTCCACAGCTTCTCCGCATCCCACTCCAGGCTCCAGACGCAGGTCCAGTGAGGCATCAAGGCTCGAGATGCAGGTCCAGTGAGGCATCCAGGCTCCAGACACAGGTCCTGCGAGGCATCCAGGCTCTCATCCTTGTCATCCTGGATGTTGGGTGGCTTGAGGGGGTTGTTGATGTGTGCTGCACTTGGCCCTGGCTGCTCCATTCTGCATTTCATTGTTTTTTTTTTGCCTATTTTCTGTTGGAGGTTGACTGATAGGCTATTTTTTCCAATAGAGGCTGACTAACGTGCGTTTTTTGCCGCTAATGGGCCTTTCGTTGGTTTTCGCCCGCTAACGCCGGAATTCCTATCGCCATCACGCTGATGTTAGCGGCAGTTTTCGCCGCCGATCCCTGAAGCTATCACCATGTAGCGACAGCTTGTAAATACTTCACTAACATGGCGATAGTTTTCAGCGGTACACGGCGGTAAGAAAACTGCAGCTAACTAACGTTAGCAATAGTTTTCGCCAGTCCTTGTACATATGGCCCCTGTTGTGTTAACAAATGCACATTTAGCAACAAGGCCCCACCAGAGCAGTGGGAAATTATAGATATGGTGGACCTCTGACCCTGCAGGAGTCTGGTGGCTGTCCCAACGACTTCTAAATGACATCATAGGTCTCTGTTCAGTGTTCGGGTTAGCCTCCAGCACCATCAAGCTGCCCTCGTGGAGAACTACTGCCCTGTGAATTCCATAACATGGGAGAGAAGGTGATGACAGTGGAAAATGGAGTGGAGGGTAGTAAGAGGAGTTAGAGAAGGTTTTGTCTCTGCTGAAGAGTCCTGAGAAGCCGCAGGAGAACGCTAGGCAGGAGCAGGTGGAGAGAAGAATGTTGTGGGAACAATACCCACATGAATTGGAGCTCTTGGGAAGAAGGCAGTATCTAGGCTCCCTCAAGGCTCAGGAGCCCAGAGCTCTAGCGGTAGTGATGGGGATGGGCAACCAGGGCTTTAAGTGGGGCGGGCCCCTCCAGGCCCAAGTCCAGGTAGTAGTTAAAAGCAGATCCCGCCTTATATTCTGTCCTTAACTCTACACGGAAATACACTGATCGATTTCTGAACAATTTTTGCACAAACATTTAAAAACATGAAGTATCTCTCAGCCACATGAGAGAGGATGTGGTGAAGTGTGTGCCACGACTATACGCCACTTACACCACTTCACAGGACAGTGGGAAAAAAGAAAAATAAACCTTGTTTTATTTATAAATATTGTAAATAAAAAAGGATTCTTTTTCCTTTTTCGCTTTTTTCTGTGAAGTGGCGTATAGTCGTGACACACACTTCTCCACATCTTCTCTTGTGTGGCCGAGGGATAGTCTGGGGCACATTTACAAGGAAATGTTGGAGCGCGGAGCTGTGCCAAATTTGGCAACGCCACGCTCCAACATTTCCAAAACGCAGGGATGCACCGTATTTACAACAATATGGCGCACCCCTGGCGCTACAATTAGCTGTCTAGCGCCAACGCAGGCACCCTTGCACCATAGTGCAAGCGTGCCTGTGTTGCAGGGAATGATTGTTTATGTACAGGAAGGTGTCCCTTCCTGCAGATAAGCAATCAATAATGGAGATTTGCTACTTCTATTTTTGATGCATTCTGCAGCACACATAAAAGTAGCAAATCATCATAATTTAATGATTGTTTATGCGCAGGAAGGGACACCTTCCTGCGCATAAACAATCATTAAAGGAGTTTTGCACTTTCTAGAAAAAGCGAAAAAGAGGAGTAATAAAAGTATTTCTCCTCATTGCACCAGTCTAACGCCTGCTATTGTATGGCGTTAGTTTTGGCGTTGCCTCAGGTTTACACATCCTTGTACATCTGGGGCAGCGTCAAAATGCAGTGGGTGTTGTGGTGGAACGCTCACGGCAACCTCCATTGCACGCCCGTTTCACGCAAAGTGATACGTGTAAAGGGGCCATATTTACAAGGCGGCGTTAAGCCACTGAAAGTGGCTTAGCGCTGCTTTGTAAATATGGAGAAGGGCTTAGTGCCACCAGAACGTCGCTAGAAAGTGGCGTTCTGGTGGCGCTATCCCCTGGTAAATAAACCCCTCTGTGTTTTGAATTGTATGATCCCAGGAGAACGTATCCCTAGTATCCTTAGTCTCACATAAAGGTCTCCTGACCCTTCTGGTGAATAGGTCCCCTGACTTTGACACCTTAGTTTAAAGGATTCACAAACCTTTAGACAACCCAGGTCACGAGGTAGCTCCTGTTTACATTTCACATCTTTAACTTAATTTGATTTCCCAAGGGTATTTGCTTTTTCAGCATGTTGTTTTTCTGTAGTTTGCTTTTCAAGCAGCATGGTACTCTTTATTAGCGCATAGTGTGAAATGGGCCGCATGTTGCGTTTGTGTGAGTCAAGTTGTGGGTGGGCGTTTGTAGGGAAGCACGTTTGAGAGCTCTGGAGCTGAGGCTGAAGGCAGTGGGAGTTTCCACAGTGCCTGTCAGCAGGGCTCAAAGGTGTTCAGAATGCATGCACATCCATTCCTTGGCTCCTCTGCAGATCGCACAGAGCAATGGTCACGAATGCCAATAGTAATTGTGATTCTAGGAAAAAGTGTGTGAAGGAGGTACACAGCTGTCAGATTATTTACTGTGTGAAAGTAAATGAAAATGCAGTGCTAAAAAGAAAGATGTGGGAGAAAAAGGGTGCGTCTCACAGAGAGGCTACAGAGGAAGGTGGTTTGAGGAGTAGAACAGGAGTGATTGCGACACTTTGCAGGTCACTACCCTTTTCACAAACCTCAGTGACCTTCAGTTCGCAGTCTCATATTTTCAGAACTGAAAATCTTTGAATAGTAGTTATTCACAACAAAATCATTGTTGTTACTCATTTGTCTGCTACTGCTAACAAGCATTGGCAAAACCCAATTGGTCTGGCTTTTTTAAGGTGCATGTCTGTTCTTGTGTGCTATGTATGGAAACAATCGCAGAAAACCTACAGAGAGGTGCCAAAATACTGGTTGGATGGCATGCTATGAAAAACACTGTATTTTAGTTTACATGCTTTCGGGCCATTTGTTTAATTACATATAACACACCTCTTAGAAAGGATTCCTAGATGCGCTTTGTAGGCCACACCCCTTTTGGAAACACTCACACTTTTTTCATCCCACTTAAAGCCTCACGGGCATGGCTAGGCAGAAGAGCAGGAGGCGGCACAGGTGGACTTTAGGTGTGTGTGGACCTAGATCCTGGGACTTTTGCCTCTGGTCTTCTCTCTGGGTGGTTCCTAAACAAGTTGATTGCACGTGCCCATTGAGCCCAAGATTATGAGGTCTTCTTTTTTTATTTCATCATTGTGTTTACACTTGCAGAGAGGTCGTGCACTTGGACCGCAGTAGTGAACACAGATCAAGATTATGGAGTGTGCAACCAGCCTTCACAATACTTGCTTGTGCTCGAATTTGTATCCTATGTTCTATACCCTTTCCTGAATATGTTTAATTTATTTGTGGAAGCCACAGCTAACCTGTGCTGTTATTGCAATATGTCCTCCTCCTAACTTTATATAATGATGAAATGTTTCATGTTGTCTGAAAGCTGATAGAGATGCACTCAGCGCTAGGCTGAATAGACCTTGGCTGAAATTAGAGTAGCAGGAGGAGTTTTCCCTTGCACCTGTATAGGCCTGGTCTGCATTTGGAGTGGTGGGAGGAGTTGCACCTGCACCTGAATAGGGCTGAGCCTGCCTTCCACAATGCTGGCTCCACCCCCCTGTGGTACGTCTGGGGCTTGGGCTGAAAATGTGAATGGGGGTGTTGTGCACTTCAATAGTGTTTGAAGTGCCCCCCAGAACAAAGACATTGCACTATAAGTACAGGGGCTGTGACCCCATGAAAAAGAAGAAGACACTGCTTGGACTGCTGTGTGCCAGGATGAAGTGCCGTTTGGGACTAAGCTACTCCCTGCTGGGTGGCTGAAGGGACTGCCCTCTGCTAATGGGCCCTGCGTGCTGGCCTACCTGTGCCCGGTTCTCTGCCCCTGTGCTAGAGGAACCGTAGTGCTGGGGAGTGCTTCACGTTCCCTGCATTTGTTTCATGGTAGAGTACAGGTGGAGTAGTTTGCTTGCCTAGTTGTCGAGAAGCGCTTTGAGAGGTTGCGCTGCCTGAGTCCCAGGAGTGGGCTCACCCTGCCTGGAAGCAAGGGCAGGGCACTTCATGTTCAGCGCGGTGTTTGAGCCAGGAGAGGGGAGAGATCTAAAGCAGGGGAGCGCTCTCGCTCTCCCGCTCTTGTCCCGGCATTTTGAGGGGTTTCGGTGTAGCCGGGGCTCTGCTACGTAGCCCTTGACTGCCCAACAGCACAGAAAAAGTGAGGATTCCCAGGCCGGGAAGTCCTCTGCTTTGCCTAGCAGTGCCAACGTCACTGTGAGCGGGCCCACCGCAATAGCGAGGCCGAGCAGAAGAGAGCAAAGTCGACAGAGACTTCGCTCCGTGTCCCGCCACAGCAGCACAGATAGGAGCTGCTGCAGCGCGAGGTTGCCGGGTGAGTGACCCGCTTCACTTGGTGTCCCGGCCATAGGAGGCCGGTGCAGAATCCTCATCCTTCCCCGTATTTGGCAGGCAGTGGCACCGAGTGATCGGGGGCAGCCGCCTTGGGCGATTCTCCTGTCTTGTGCCCACCCTGGGGGAGATCAAGGTAGTCCACCCCCCGCCATCTTGGAGGGTGCGTGCCCTACCCCTACGTGGGTTGCTGGAGTTTAGTGGAGCCTCGTAGCTTCTGCGGACCGGACGGGAAGGAAGCCTCCACAGAGGTCCCGGTCCGGCCGAGGCTATTGGAAACACCAGGCGGATTGGTGTTGGGGTGCAAGGCCCTGGATGCTGATATTTATTGCCAGGGCAAAGTGAACTACTGCCTCGTATGCCTTGAGGATATCATGTAGTTGGTGTTATATTGTCAGGGCTGCACCCTATGTACCGTGATGGTGATTTTCTAAAGTGTGCACGCTACTAGTACTTACTTTAGTGCACTGCTGATGATGTTTATGCGTAATGTTTTATGCTAAGGGTGATCCTACCAGTAGCTACTGGGCTGTGATGTTTATGACCGTGGCCCGATTGGCCAAGTGATTTATGTAATCCCTGTGAAGTCATGACAAGTGCCTAGTGGCACAGTAATATATGTGATTGTGATCTAATGTGTTTTATGTATAATACAAAGGATATTTTTATATAACCTTGTGTGGAGTATCTTTTGTGTTGTGCCTAGTGTGTCACTGCTGTGTGAGTGTGTTGCGCAAACGCTTTACACATTGCCTCTGGGATAAGCCTGACTGCTCTGCCAAGCTACCAAAGGGGTGAGCAGGGGTTATCTTAAGTGTGTAACTCCCTTGCTCTGACTAGAGTGGTGGGTTCTGCCTGGCTTAGGTGCATACCCTAGCCAACCAGAAACCCCATTTCCAACAGCGTCAATCCTCTTTTCTAAAAGCTGAGCCACAGAAGCAATATTCCCACCAAAATTATTATCATAATTATTAATCAATAACCAGTCCCAATCGACATATCTTTCACATAACAGAGTGTGGAAATATGGGCAGGAGCTGTGAACTTTTTTACTTTTAGGCATAGCGTGTTTGCTATTAGCGTAATCCCATCTAGAAAAATTGGGCCTACTGCCCAAGTCTCCAGGAAGCACAAAATATCCTGCTCCCTCACTATACTTAACCAATCTGCATTACCCAGCTTTTGACCGAGACCTGCTACATTCCAGGTTACTATTTTTGGGCAACAGTTTCCTACAACTTTTGTCATCACCCCCCTCCTGTCTTGTTGTTTCTTGCTGCTTGCCTGAAATAGGGACCTAATGGATAGTACTTAGTCAATCGCAAGACTCCAGATCCGTCGAAGGGCCAAACAATTTTCAACCCTCACTTCAGACCTGGCAGGCCTACATTATAAGACACAGGAGTACGGAGTATGGGAAGTACTCCCCCCCACCCCCTCTCAGCTCAGTGGCTTTGTGGGTCTATAAAAGTAGTTGTAGTATAAATCAATCAGGAGAAGGTAGCAGTAAAGTATCCTTTATTTCTCCTACAGGAAACAGGTGTGTCTCTTCCAGCAGCAGCAACAGTACTGGCTGGAATACTCACATCACCTGGAAACATCCCCTACATTCTATCTCTAGGGTAACCAACAATACATTCCAAAACAAGCTTATTCAATTAAAGACACATATACAACACATCCCCCTATTTTATATATTGAATAACAATAGATACAAACTTACCACCACTCTTCCCTACAAGAAAAAAAATAATAAAAAATAAATAAAATAATTAATAAAAAAAACAGTGTACACATATTGCAAGATTCCAATTTAACCAACAACAAAATCCTTCAACCAAGAAGGTAAATTCCTTTTCCTTCCACCCTTTTCCTCAACCATTTCAGATCTCTCATTACTGGCATTATGGCTACTAGATGCATTATGGCTACTAGATGCATCTAACTCCTGGTAACTTGAATTACTAATATCAGTAGACCATAATGGGTCCACTACAGATTTACTGTTGCTTTTTACATTTGAATGTCCTTTTTTACATAGTACAACCTCGTTTTAAATTCCAAACTTTACCATTTGATAATTGTACTGCATTCCTAAAAACTTTAATGACTCTCTCAGGTTCGTAATATTTGCTCATACCTTTTTTAACCATAGTAGGTTTTTTTATTCTTACCCAATCACCCACTTTAACATATACCATTTTCACATTATTGCGTGCATCATAATACGTTTTACTTTTTCTTTGATTATCAAGAAGCCTTTCCTTGACAACAATAGGGGACCACTCTAAAACTGTACTATCAGTTAACCAATCAGGACTAAATTTACATCTGGGCGATCTTCCTCTCATCATTATAAAAGGGGATAATCCAGCCATATCATTTTTTGTAATTCTATATGCCCACACAGCTTTTTTGATAGCTAACTTCCAATCAGTTCCTTCTGATATTGCACCCTGAATGGCTCCTTTTAACACTCTGTTGAATCTTTCAACAGTTCCATTACCACTTGGGTTGTAAAGTGCAGTTGTTTTATGTCTCAAACCAATTCTAGAAAAATATGTTTTGGCTGAAGAAGACATGAATTGTACCCCATTATCACTTAACAGTGTGATAGGGATACCCTCTGATAAAAATGAACTATCAAGGAATTCTAAAACAGTATCTGTATCAGCCCTACTCACAATTTCTATAATAGGCCATTTGGTGAAAAGATCCATTAAGACAATAATATATTCCTTTAACTCACCAATAGGACCCATTATGTCAATTGCAACATTATCCCACGGTTGATTGGGCACGTCACCTATAGACATGGGAGGTCTCAAAGTGTTGAAAGTTTTATCTGCTGCAGAACATACAACACAGTTATCTACAAAGGTTTCTACAGCTTTGTCTATGGAAGGCCACCAAAACTTTTCTTTTACTATGTTCTTTGTCCTTACCACTCCAAAATGTCCCTCATGGCATAAGCTCAAAACCCAATTCCTCATGCCCACAGGTGGAATAACTTTATAACCTCTGAAAACTATGTTGTTATCTAAAGATAGCTCTGACCTAACATCCCAAAATGCTCTACAATCTTTGGATAGAAATTCTTTTTTAGGCCATCCTTCGGACATGAATTTGACAACATCTAATAATACTTTGTCTAACAAGTGTTTCTCACTCCAATCCTTACGGTCTAAGGCAGAAAGACCAGAATCATGTATTAAAGCAATTTTATAATCACTCCACGTATCATCCTCACATATCTCTAATGGATTAGGTAACCTAGAAAGACAATCCGCAATTAAATTTTCTTTACCCGGAAGATAAACCATTGTGTATATATAATCCTTCATTCTCATGGACAATCTCGCTAATCTGGATGATGCAGATGAAATACCTTCTGTGGAGAGTAATTTAATCAATGGTTTGTGATCACTACAAACCACAACTGGTTTTCCCCAGATAAATGCTCTAAAGTGGTCTAGTGCCCAGGCACACGCTAAAGCTTCCCTTTCTATTATGGGGTATTTTTCCTCAGTGGGAGAAATCAACCTTGATGCAAATAAAACAATGTTCTCTTTTCCCTGGCTATCTTTTTGAGAAAGAACTGCTCCTAGGCCTTTATTACTTGCATCTACGGTAACATAGGAATTCAAATTAGGATCAAAACTTTTTAAATGAGGTACTTTTTCTAAAGATTCCTTAATGTATTGGAATTCCTCTTCACACAGTGAATCCCAGCAAAACTTGACATGTTTTTTTAAAAGTTGTCTAATGTTAAAAACCTTACCCGCAAAACTTTGAATAAATTTTGCACAGTATTCCGCCATTCCCAAAAAGATCGTACTTCATCTTTACTAGTGGGAGACGGAAGACCTGCAATAGTGTCAATTAAAGCTGGTTTTGGTTTAACACCTTCTCCACTTATAATGTGGCCTAAATATGACACATTTCTTTCTGCAAATTAGCATTTACTCAATTCAATTGTCAAACCTTTCTTGTTTAAGATTTCTAAGACATTCTGTAACCTCTCATCATGCTGATCCCTTTCATTCCCAAAAATCAAAATATCGTCTTGGAAGAATAACACCCCTTTTTCTTTGCCAAATAAATTATGCATCAGCCTTTGAAATACGGCCGTGGCTGAGGCCAAACCAAATGGCATGCATTTGTACTGGAAGCACCCAAATGGTGTAATAAAAGCTGTGAATCTCCTGGACTCTTCTGCTAAAAGTATCTGGTGGTATGCATTTGAAAGGTCTATAGTTGAGAACCAAGAAGCACCTTTAAGGGATGAAACCATTTCTGTGATTTTGGGCAAGGGAAAACGGTCAATAAGTATATTGTTATTTACATAACGTAAGTCAACACACAAACGGATCTTCCCGTTGCTCCGTCTTGCTACTACGACCGGAGAAATCCAGTCCGAGCTCTCCACTGGTTCTATAACATCCATGCTTCTCAATCGCTCTAGTTCTTTTGAAACGTCCTCTCGTATCATCATAGGTACCATCCTCATTTTATGTATTTTAGGTTTAGCATCTTGTTTCAGAACGATCTTATGTTCAAAACCGTCCAATGCACCTAACTGTTCTTTAAAAACATTTGGAAATTTCTTTTCCATTTCTTTGCCCATAGAGATACCTTCATCCATCAATAGAACTTGGTCTACACTGTTTGGGTCTAAAATAATATGTAAATTTCCTTGGTCATGCCAGCCTAGCACTGATGGTCCATTTTTTGCTACATATAACTTTCCTCTTGCACGTCTACCCTTGAATGCAAAAGATAACCATCTGTAGCCAATAACGTCAATCTTTTCACCTGTAAAACTTTCTGGATTAATGTCAGGAGGTGATAAAAGTTCTCCTATTTTTGGTATGAAATTATCTCTCCAGATTCCTTCATTTACGATGGTAAAGGGTGAACCAGAATCTGCATAAATTTTTACTCTAACTCCACCAATGGACATATTGCACTCTGGTTTCCCTCTACAGTTCTCATCGACAATATTGAGTACTAATCTTTTCTTTTCAGTAAGATTTAAAACACTCCCATGTTCATCTTTGTTTTCTTCTTCTTCACTACTATTTGAACTTCTATTATCATGAACGCATTTGACTTTAACGTTCTTTCTCCGGCAGAACTTTGAAAAGTGACCTATTAATCCACAGATCATGCACTTTTGTCTGATGGCAGGACAAGTTTTGCTGTAGGCTAAATGGTCCTTACTGCCACATCGATAGCATTTCCAATCAGATTTATTATTTTTCCAATCAGTGTTATATGATTTCCTTTTTGCTCAGCTTTTTTACTGTAATCAACTTTTTTACTATTAACCTTGCAAACACATGAATTCTCTTTTTCAGGATGTTGTAACTCTGTTGCGCATCTTCCCGACATTTCTGCTTTCCTTACTATGTTGACAACTTCTTCTAGAGGTGAGTCACCATTAATCCACAGTCGATCTTGAATCGTGCTATTATTACTGTGCATAACTAATTGATCCCTAATAAAGTCATCATGGTTAGTTCCGAATTTACAATCAATGGCTAATTTTTTTAATTCTGCAATATAATCATCAACAGCTTCTCCTTTGAGTTGTTTACGTTGGAAAAATGTATATCTTGTGATACCAATGCACACTTTGGGTGTGAAGTATTTGTCAAGATCTTGTAAGGCTATTAAAAATGCATTTGCGTCACCTGCAATAGTGCTTTTCGGCATTCTATTATAAGTTTTCAGCCCTATGGGTCCTAAGGAAAGTAAAAGAATTCTTTTTTCTGGTCTGCAGACATTTTTTTATCTTCATCTATTGCTGCAATGTAATTTTCAAAGTATTCTTTCCACTCAGACCAATTCATTGATGGTTCACGACCAGAAATCCAAAAATTGTGAGGTGGATTAATCGTGAAATTTTGCTGTGCCATTGTATATCTTCCCTTTTTTTTTTTTTTTTACAGGAAAAAAAAAACAATTAAAAAAAAATTTTCACATAAAAATACGTTAATTAGTTCAAATATACGTATTCACATAGGTAATAGACTTTCCCACCTGTTTCCTGTTGAAAAGCGATCCCTAAAGAGGTTGTTTGCTCTTAAGCGTGTAAAGTACGCTCTCACTCGACTCGAAACTGACTTCACGCTTTCACTCGACTTGAAACTGACTCTTAAGTTGTAAAATGGCCTCCGTTGTGGGTCACGCTGCGTGACCTCGTTAATTACGTCGCGTACGCACGTAGAGGGACGCTCTTTCTAGTGCGCACAATCACCCACTCACGTCACTGCCTACAGCGAGACTGCAGGGAGCGCGAGCGCCGATAGAATCTTGCGCTACATCCAAAAGATGCCGGATCCCTCAACGGTTTCAGAGTTGCAGCGGATCAGAAATCCCACGCTGAATAACCACAATAAATAATCCTTCGGTAAGAAGGTTTTACCTTTTTCTTGAGTTTCCGTCGTTGACAGCTTCCCGCAGTGCTCAAATCTTTTATTTCTCTATTAACGGTTTTAGACACTGTAGTCCAAAATTGTATCCTCCGCGAAGGATTCCCGAAATTCTTGTAGTCCAAGGTTGGGTTGATGTCCTCCAGCTCGTCGCCACAAATTGTAGTATAAATCAATCAGGAGAAGGTAGCAGTAAAGTATCCTTTATTTCTCCTACAGGAAACAGGTGTGTCTCTTCCAGCAGCAGCAACAGTACTGGCTGGAATACTCACATCACCTGGAAACATCCCCTACATTCTATCTCTAGGGTAACCAACAATACATTCCAAAACAAGCTTATTCAATTAAAGACACATATACAACAGTAGCCCAATGGAAAAACTAAAATGTGTGTGCCCAGAGAAGGGGCATTGGGAAGTTCCCTTAACAGGTCAACCTTCGGTGATTAAAATGAACAATTATGCAATATCCCTCTAGTATCTTTACGGACGAGCCCACTCACCCAACTCTCCTTGTCATAATGATTTTTCTCCTGAGGTCACCTACCCCTCTCACATGTCTCGTCATCCAGTGGAGCGCTTTTTTCCAGCTGAGCCTCCTTCAGCTCCGGGACATTGACCAAGACAAGGACATATGGGGTCGCTGCTAGGGGAGATCTTATTTTTGGTCCCTTTTCCCACCTTTGCTTGCCCCCTCCCTGGAAGCCTTCCCATTCCCTCTTTCCCCATTACATGCATCTATGAGAGCGGGGAATTTAAAGGCCTCCATTTCTCTGTCCCTGGCGACACTCCTTGGTACAGCGGCAGACCTCATAGAAGGCTGGATTATCTGGGTGGAATAATCTAATTCCCTCTGGGAACTGGATTGGGGTAGGTGGTTTTTCCTATTCTTTTCTCCCACAGCATCATCCAGCGCCAGAGGGACCCTCAATGGTTCACAAAGCGCCACTGATTTTGAACTCTCAACCACAACCCGGGTTACAGCCCCTCGCTCAATCAGCGCAGATAAGCTATTTTCAATATTGCTCAGGCTAAGCACTAAAGGTCGTAAAAACAAAGAAATCACATTTTCGAGTCTCACACTCAAATCGTCGTTACCATTAGAGGAGCTGTCTTTTCCAGGCAGAACTGGGCCCCTGGTCATTGATGGTTTAGGCACTTTGGCCCCTTTAATAACCTTCATCGCCTTGGGCTTTACGACACCCCTCTTTCTTTTAACTGGCGGTTCTGTTATTGGTGATAACCCAACTTCACAAGGGCTCAATGAGGGGCTGCTGGATGATGTAAAAGGGCCCCCTTTCTTTACTGACTCAGGTTGAACAAATAAATCCACAATCCGGGTGCTACAGTTAAGTCCACACCTCTCCTACCCTCCTCCAGCGAGAGGCATCACTCAGTCAACTCTATCTCCTTTGACAAGACGGTTGCAGCCCTTGTTAGGAATGAGTCAAGGGTATTAACAATTACCCCCTGTCTGTTGCTGTTTGGCTTTCTTCTTACCCATTGATGATTATAGATGATGTCCGCCCTTCATGTTGAAGCAGACCCAAAGGGGCCCTGCCCAGCCTATTCCGGTCGCTGATGGGCGTGGATGGGCCTGCGTCCTGCACGTGGGACGATGACATGCTCATCACCGTGAGTAGGACCGCAGTGATGGCTGGGGGGCGTAGTTCTTCCCCCTTCCTTGGCTCCTCGAGACACTGGACTGTTCCCCCACACACTGGGAGCTCCGGACTGCAGACACAAACCATGGGATGATGACGATCTTATCAGCGCAAGAAGGACCGCGGTGATGGCTGGGGGATGTAGTTCTTACCCCTTCCTTGGCTCCTCGAGATACTAGACTGCTCCCCCACACACTTGGCGCTCCCGGCAGCAGACACACAAGCCGCAGGACGATGATGATGCGCTTATCAGCAAGAGTAGGACCATGGTGATGACTGGGGGGTGTAGCTCTTACCCCTTGCTTGGCTCCTCAAGACACTGGACTGCTCCCCCACACACTGGGAGCTCCAGGCGGCAGACACACAATCCGCGAGACAATGAAGCACTTATCAGCGCGAGCAGGATGGTGGTGATGGCTGGGGGTGTAGTTCTTCCCCCTTCCTTGGGTCCTCGAGACATTGGACTGCTCCCCCACACAATGGGAGCTTCGGACAGCAGACACCTGATACCACCATGGAATCCTCTATTCCTATATAGTTATCTTTCACTTGATCCAACTTATATCCTGAAATTTATCTGAATATAAACCATTTATGGACTCACCCGCCGCCGAAAGCAATTGTCTTTTGTATTTAATCTGCTCAAATTATCATTTGAGTCCAATTTCTTCAATTATGTCCAAATCTTTGTGTTAAAGGGTCCATAACTTCATGAACAAGCCCAGTCACTATGGGGAATATAATGGTTTATGTTCAATTATTCCAATTCTCTCTGTATCGCTTTAGTTTATACCTCTTATCTGCCATCCCCTTTTATACGTGATATATAAAAAACTTCGGGTATCCTTCCTTACGTTCTTGATAAAGAGCTCCCCTGAATGGGCTATAGACTGCAGTGATATACAGTTTCTTCCCAGGGTAATCTAGCCTTTTTTGTTGTTTTTTCAAACACATTCAGGTTCTTAGTACCTGCAACAAGGTTATATCCTAGGGTTATCTGTTTACGTATAAAAGGATTTCTATATTAAAGTGGACAGGTACTATCCTGAAGAAAACTACCTCTGTTGGTCTATTGGTCCACCCACCTAAATGCCTAAACCCAGCAGACTGTTCTGCCTGATGTGGCTCTCTCCCCTATGGGAGATTTTTGATGTGGCCTATATTTTTATTAGTTGGACTGCATGTATATAGAGACTGTCTCTCTCTCGCATTAGTTTTAACAGGGTGCTTTCTAACATGTCATACCTCATCACTGTGGTGCAGTCAGTAAGTCTTGAACTCACCTATGCTTGTATCGATACATATAGTGCGACATCGTTAATTCCGTGTTGATATGTCGTTTTCGGACCGGACAGAGATTATGCTCTAGTTATCAATTTCATGCCCTGTATGTCCGACTAACACTCCATTTTCCTGGGCAGTGGTTAACCATCATTCTAAAAAGGGGAGAAAGCCAGCGTGTCTTTCTCTGATCCGTATCCCACCTTGTGGGCCCAGCCCATCAGATGTGTCACCCAAATTCACATATGGGCAGGTTTCCTAACGAGAGATATCCATCTGTTAGTCTATTTCTGGCTCGTCACTTACTTAAGGGCTTCCGTGCCGCGCATCTGCGTCCGCACTCCGTGATGGGATTCTCTATCGTTTTTTCCAATCTTGCCCCAAACTTTTTGTGGTGACATGCCTCCTCGTACCTCCTGCATGAGGTTCGGCGTGTAGAGCGTGGGTGGAATGTGGGAATGTCATGACGTGGGAGGTTCGACAGTTGAGTGGAAGCTGGTCGGAGGCTCAGCTCTGGTTTCCTGTACCGTGCCAGTTACTTGGATTAAAATACTACTTCTACAACTTAATATGTCAGCCCGTCTTTACAGAAATGGCGACGAGCGGGAGCGACACTGACACGGTGTACCCACGTGTGTGACTTGGCCATTCTTAGCTGGGGAGCCGACTCACTGTGCTGCTGTGGAGAAATTATACATTTTCTTACTGTACTGGAAGCGGTGTGAGGCCTACCTATCTGTTGGACATTCACTGTGCTGAGGTATTGTCAACTCTTAATTTTTACCTCTGTGGAGGCAGTTACCGGTCTGCGACGTTTCAAACTGTGCACGAGTCCACAAGCGCTCGAGCCTTAGCGCGTGACTCCTCCTGTTATTCAAGCTGTGTGCAAGTCCTCAAGCGCTCGAGCTTTAGCGCATGAGTCCTGCTGTTACTCTTGCTGCGTGGAATGCGCAAGACAAACGTGCGTCCTATGACGTAGTGCATGTTGCTGCGAGTATAAAGCTAGTGCGCTAACCATTGTTTTACGCCGCGCCCACACATCTTTACAGCAACCATACCTTTCTGCGTATTTATCAGCGATAGGCACGCTTTACAAACACCTGTCTACTGATCCACACAGCAACGGGCACGCTTTTCAAATCAGCGATAGGCACGCTTTATTATATTCTACGCTTCACTGGGGCTATAAATCATCAGCGATAGGCACGCTTTACTTACGCCTGCCTATTATTATTATTTATATAGTGACAGGCACACTTGTACAAAATTATAAAGTAGTTGTTCTGGGAAATTTAATATTGTGATTTTACTTTACTGCATTATTTTACTTTCTTCACATTATTTGGTCCACATATATATATATATATTTTTTGTTCAGACACTTTCTGCACATCTTCTTTAGTATGGCTACTGGTAATATTTGGAACTTGTCTCCACAAGCATTTTAAGCAGGAAAAGGGGAACCCATACTGAAATGGAACGAATGGAAAGAACATTTCGCCAACTATATTTCCACCTTCTCTGATGATGAGGAATTAACACCTGTAAGGATGAAGAAAATTCTACTACATTGCTTAGGGGCTGGTGGGTTGAAAATTTACAACCGCATACAAAAGAAGGTCAGGCAAGAAGATCAAGGTAATGTGTATGAACATGCTCTAGAAGATCTCGACAGGTACTTCAATCCTACTCTGTGCGTATCTGTTGATCGATACACATTTTTAGGAGAAGGCAAGAAAAGGAAGAGCCTGTGGAGGATTATGGAGCTGCTTTAAAAAACATGGCATTAACGTGTAGATTTGACAATTTACATGACAAATTCATAAGAGACCAAATTGTTATGTGTTGCTCTAATACCAACATTCAGGATAAACTGTGGACAATGAGTGAATCATCTTTACAAGATGTTATAAATGTAGTGAAGAAAGCTGAATTAACGGGTAGATGTGCCAGGGCTGTAGTTACACAGAAGGGTGAGAGAGTAGGTGAGGATTTAGAAAAAACAGTGGTAGCCAAAGTACAGACGAAGGATATATCCAATAGCACTGTAAAATTTGGAAAAAAAAAAGGGGTTAAATGAAAGTAAAACTTTTGTACCGTTTGATCATCCTACATTTACTGGCAGGTGTTTTAGATGTGGCAACAAAGGGCTTTTAGCCAACTATAAAAAATGCCCTGCAAGGTACCAAAAATGTTCATGTTGTGGTCTTGTTGGTCATTTTTAAAAAGTGTGTAGACATGAGAAAAGCAACAAGAAAGGTGTGAACCTTCTTACTCTTGATCATTCGTCTGATTCTGATGAATCTTCTGAAGATGAGGTAAATTTGTGCATCGTGAACATAGATGAGGGAGTTTCTAACGTAGGAGAACAACGTAAGAAAAAACCCAAGTGTGAAATTTGTCATGGGCGGGGTCCTGATCACTGTCACTGCAGATTCAGGATCACCTTACACAATTGTGAATGAGAAAGTTTGGAAAGAAAAATTTGTTCTGGTTTTAGGGAATGTTTTAGATCCCACAGAGGTTTGTCCCAAGACTTTCACGGGCGAGGACATCAAGATGCTAGGAGTTAAAGTACTACATTTTACATTTAAAAACAGAGACGCCAGGTGCAAACTTTTTGTAGCTGCTACAGGACCATCTGTTCTCGGTTGGGGGGATCAAGGTGAGTTAAGGATTATTTTAGACCTGAATAATCCTGAACCAGTTATGGTAATACAACAATGTGAATTAGAACATGAAATTCTTAATATGTACCCTGAAGTGTTTACAGGAGCTATTGGAGAGTTGAAGGGCTTCCAACACAAAATTATGCTCAAGTACACAAAGTAAGGAGCATTTCTTTAGCTTTGAGGGATGAGGTCAAGGGTGAGTTAGATAGATTGTGTTTAGAAGGAGTTATTGAGAGAGTAGAAGCATCAGAGTGGGTTTCTCCCTTGGTGATTGCCAGGAAGGCCAACGGTAAACTAAGGTTATGTATGGACCTGAGGGATTTAAATAGGAGTATCATTGTAGACCAATTCCCCTTACCAAAAATAAGGGAGATGCTCTCTGCCACTAAAGGTGTAAAGTGGTTCACGACCATCGATCTCACTGCTGCATACCACCAGGTCCCTCTACATAGGAAGAGCAGAAGCCTTACTACTTTTGTAACACCTTTTGGGTGTTTTAGGTTCAGAAGAGTACCGTTTGGGTTGGCATCTGCTGCTGCAATGTTTCAACGCATCATGTTTGAGCTGTTCAAAGAGGAAATGTAATGTTTTTTTCAAGATGACATACTAGTGATGGGGAAAACTAAAAAGGACCATGATGTGACTGTAAAAAGAGTGATGAATATTTTGAAAGATAAGGGCCTTACTGCTGAGTATAAAAATTCTAAGTTTGCACAACAAAAGGTGACGTATTTAGGTCATGAGGTTTCAGTGGATGGCATCAAACCAAAAAAAGAATTACTGGATGCTGTAGAGAAAGCGCCTGTTCCTGATAGCAAAGATGATGTGAGAGCTTTCTTAGGCCTAGTGGATTTTTACTCAAAGTTCATTGAAAAATTTTCATCTAAACCTTATAACATAAGACAACTTTTGAAAAACAAGTGTAAATTTGTATGGTCTAGTGAATGCCAAGAAGAGTTTATGTCCATCACAAAAAAAATTGTGCATGACTATTCCCTTGCAAGGATTTGATCCTAATTTGAAATCCATCGTAACAACTGATGCCAGCGGGAAAGGCATAGGCGCAGTTCTTACCCAGAGAAATGATACAGGTGAAGAATGCGTTGTGGCCTTTGGCTCTTGCTCTCTTACTGCAACTTAGGAAAAATATTCTGTGATAGAGCGAGAGGCACTGGTGTGCGTCTGGGGGCTAGAACACTACAGGCCATTCATTTGGGGAAGCCATGTCTTGCTTAGAAGTGATCATAAACCCCTTACCAAAGTTTTGTCTACTAAGGGGCTGTATAAGGCTTCACCCAGATTGGCAAAGTTATCTATTAAGCTCCTTGATTTTAAATACTCCGATTTTTAAGTAGACTACCCCTGACTACACCTGAGACTAATGTACATGACGATGATATTGAACAATTCAGTGTTGCACTTTTGAATGAAGGTGCAAAGGTAATTTCTTCACTTGAGTGGAGTCCAAATGTATGAAGAAGATCATGATTTATCTGAGGTGAAGAATTGGATCATAAATGGGTGGCCCACTAAGAATAATGTTTACCCACAAGTGAAGGTGTTTTGGGAACTCAGGGATGAATTATCAGTAGAAGATGATAAAATATTAAGGAATGGTAGAATTGTACCACCTGAAAGGTTAAGGGACAAAATTGTGGATGTATGTCATGAAGGACATTTAGGTATTACTAAAACTAAAAATCGGTTAAAGGAGCTGTACTGGTGGCCTGGTATGGGATTGTACATCGAAAGGAAGGTTCGGGAATGTGTGCAGTGTCAGAATGCAGATAAGAGTAAGATTACTTTAAGACCACCTTTATGTCCCGTTAGTGCACCAGAAATGCCCTGGGAGAAGTTAAGTGTGGACATCACTGGCCAGATTGGGATGGCCCAGTTCAGAAGTACATTGTTGTTGCTGTAGACCATTTTTCAAAATGGTCTGAAGTTGTTATAGTTGAACATGTCAATGTGGGCACTGTGATAACGTTTTTGGAAGAGATTTTTCGAAGAGAAGGCTTACCCAAATTAGTGATCACTGATAATGGAACACAATTTGTGGCTGAAGCATTCGAGAAGTTTTTGAAGTCTAATGGAGTGAAACATAGTACCACTTCACTTTATCACCCGGCTGGTAATGGAGCAGTTGAACGTTTTAACCGAGTGATAAAGGGAGCAATCCAGTTAGCCAAGTGCAATGGTTTGGAGTGGGTAACGGAATTGTTTCACACTGTAACTGCGTTCAGATTAGCACCGTGTGCTTCAACAGGACATAGTCCATTTGAATTAATGAGAGGGAGGACGGCTTTCACGAAGGACAACATTGGGTGGATGCCATGCCCGAGGAGAGTTAATTGGGAACCGGATGTAGTGAAAGAATGTATTGACAAAGCCAAACAAACATATAAGGAATACTATGATCACAAACATAGTTGCAAGCCAGTCAAGTTACAGGTTGGGATATGGTAAGAGTTAAGAGGGCAGGAATCTTAAGGAGTGGGCAGAACAGGTTTCCAAGACCGCATAAGGTTACCCAATTGTTTTGCAATGCCGCTTTATTGAGCAATGGTAAAGTTAGGCATTTTAGTGCCTTGAAGATTTGGAAAGGGTGTAATTGGTGGATGGAAGATGACGAAAAGGAGACAACACATGACAACATCACTAATGAAATGAAGGGAAGCGTGGAGGTTTCACCATGTATTCAAGTTCCTGGAGTTACCGGAGTTGAGACAGGTAGTCGTGTGGGAAGGTTTGGGAGGATTGTAAAAGACCCACCAAATTGAAGGACTATATTTGTAAATAGTTTCAAATTTAATTATTTATTTATTTATTTATTTGGTGTTTTATATCAAGGGGGGGGAATGTCCTTCCTTGTTCATTCAGTTAATTCATTCAGTGATTCATTTTAGTTCCTGTTAATTTACCTTGTATTTTGAGCACCTAAGTTCTCATTGTAATATCTTATTTTCTTATTCCTGGTTGTGTATATTAAAAGAGGGGGATGTGTGGTGACATGCCTCATCGTGCCTCCTGCACGAGGTTCGGCGTGTAGAGCGTGGGTGGAATGTGGGAATGTCATGACGTGGGAGGTTAGACAGTTGAGTGGAAGCTGGTCGGAGGCTCAGCTGTGGTTTCCTGTACCGTGCCAGTTACTTGGATTAAAATACTACTTCTACAACTTAATGTGTCAGCCCGTCTTTACACTTTTGAATATTTTTCCGGTGCCTCATAGTGACATTAAACCAACCCGGCTTAAATCCTCAATGTACGGCGCTACTCTGGGATAGGGGCAGCGCCATCTTGGAAAATGTACATCTTTAAGACCCGGCATTGTTAGGCACCACAATTATTAATAAACAACCTATCCGACCGTGATATTGCCTCCTAACCTCTACTTTTGTGTTTTATATTGGACTATTTGTCTCCGAGGTGCAACTCTGTTGGGTTAGTTCTATTCACCTGGATTTTCATAATTAAACCTTGCTCGTTCAATATTATAGCAATAAAGTGCAGCTTAAGTTTAACTCGTAAACTTTCCATTACTCCCTGTTTATATATTGAAACCGCTGTATGCCTACGACTTACTCCGGTTTTAAGCCGTTCCACCATGTAAGGTTATATGGGAATGCTGTCACTTATGGTTAACTCATTCATATTATCCGATCCTCCCTGTTTGCTTATTTCCCCCACAGTGTGTGTCTGAACCGTCCTTCGCCCTTGAGAGTAATACATACACCCGTGTTTCATGGTTGACCCTTACTACAATCAGCATTATACTCCTGTACTGTACCTTGCATTTAACTAGTAAATTAAATACAGTCCTCCCTGGAGTTTAGTCATTTCCTTACAGTATTCAGCCTGAAATATGCCATTGTTCTCTCAATTTTCTCTTCTTTTCTAAGCAGCCTCCACTCCTATTGCATGTGATCTTCTCTAAAATGAACCAGAGGAAATCTGTATGACCATGTTTTTCTTTGATAAAATGTTCCACTAGTGGAGCATTACGTTTAGATGTTTTTAGGGCTGGTTTATGCTCTAACAAGCGTAGTATCAACACTCTACCCGTCTCCCCTACTTATCCCAGCACTCATGGGCATAGTAGGAGGTATACAACGCTGCTACTGCGGCAGTTGTTCTGACTACTGGTGACCACTTTGACCCCATTGTGTTCAATCATTTTACTCACTAGACATTGGTCACACATGGTACAATTACTACTTTTATGGTTTTGTGTGGCCTTTGTCATGTGTAGGGTTGTCTGTTGTTCAAATGTAGGCTCTCTATATGTATGTATCAGGGAATTATGTAGGCTTTTGTTTAGTCGAAAGGCAAATAATGGTAATGGTTTTTCTAACTGTATCTCTTCGTTATCATTTAAAATTTTCCACTTTCTATTAATTACATTTTTTATTTGATCCAAACGCAGCCTTTGTGCAAGTTGGTAGCTTTTACAGCAGGTAGAGACAAATCTGACTCTAAGCAAGAATATCCAAAACAAGGACACAGTAAAATGTAAGATCTCTGCACTTATTTGTCATCAGCCTTCCTGAAGAAGCGATCAAGTAAGGACAAAAGGGAAGGCCCTGCCAAGAAGCTTCTTCACCTTTAATGATAGAAAACTGCTGACCCACACCTCAGCCTACCATCCACGAAATGACAGTGCTCAGTAAAGAACTAATTAGCAGTCCCTGTGAGAGTGAAAGAAAACTTATTTTTCCCAGAATTCAAATTCTTCAAAAGTTTTCTTCAGCAAGGAAAGCAAAGATTATTTATATGTAACATGAATCACATGACGTCTGTGCCTGTCATTTGCTTTTATCAAAACAGACACTTCAGCTAGTTCAACAAAAATATGTTGCATTATGAATCAAGTGCACAAGCATATCAAATAAGCAATCGCTTTTCAAGGAAAGAATCCACCTGACACCACTGGGATTAAACTTTTATGCGGAATATGAAAGATTTAGAAGGTGACCGTACATTTTTACATTGTATGGGGGCATCATCAATGAAATATCTTGGCTGTCTGGTGCGAGAGTATTGTCTATATGCATTATACATAACGGGTCTTACAGAAAGCGTTCGTGTCTGCAGCCACCTCACACAGAGGAGCATAGCTGTTGGCGTCTCTCTTCATTGCAAAGGAAGAGGCAGAAATCTGTCTGATATGACATGGTATGTAAGGAGGTAAAAACTAAAAGTTGCTATCCAGTGCAGTGCAGCCTAGCAGAATAAACAACAGAAAGTCCTAAGAGAACACAAAGGAGCAGCAGCAGGTTTGCTTTCCTGCAAGCAAACCTCCCACATCTTGCACACTTCGCAGCATAAACATCAGCCATCGAGGCTCCTAAATCACTGCCTGTCACAAGCACCACCAAACAACCTGCCAACTGTGGCATAACGCAAAATGATGAGGCCCCCTGCAGAATGTGATGAGGGGCCCCTGGGTCTCCCCATCTCAATTATATTCATTTACCTTAGGCTGAATGGGGCCCCCTTCAAGTGTTTGGGTGCCCCTGGAGGGTTGGGGTCCCCATGTGGCGCAGGGGCTGCAGGGGCCTGAGATATACCCTACCTGCCAAGGCTCTCTGGACACAGCAGAGGAACTCTATACCCCTGACGAAGGCAAGTTACATAAATAATGATGGAAATGTACCACTGCAGTTCCTTGAGTCCAGCAGCCCACCAAGGCGGACTTACTTCGCGACACAAAGACCAGCACATATAGCACCCTGAATGAAGTACATGACAGAGGACCTCATGCAATGACAGACCCACACAGACCATTACTATCTCTATAACACATAGTTACACACGTGGGGCTCCTTCACACATTGGGTGCACTATCACCGGTTTGAACAATGGCACACCTTTTACAAATGAGTGCCCTGGGTGCAGACCAGGAAGATGTGTCCTACAACAACAAATGTGCTGTAACCAGCGCAGTTGCAAACTTGTGCCTGCACTAAAAACAGTGCATTAGTGAAAGGCAGAGCACCTGTTTCAGACTACGAGCCCACCTTTCACTGTAGGCAGCAGCATTCTGTCGAGGGGAGGGCAGTGATTTCCTGCAGGCTGGTGCCCTGCGAGACTGCACCTGCCTACATGGGGGCACCGGCAGGGTCCCGGGGTGCTCCTTGCCCCTGCCCAATAGGCACACAAAGGGGGGGGTTGCCGACTGTGCCACTTATATGTGGCACACACTCCTTTGGCCTCCTGACACTTTTCTTTCCTCTGTGTCTATGTCTGTGATATGGCATGGGTGCAAAGGCAAAGGGGTCCGTGATGTGGATGCAAATGATGGAATACCCCTGTGTTACTGCACCATGGTAGGTTTTATACCACATGATCCTTATTACAGACAAGGCCGTGCAAGCATCTGCGGGCCCTTCCGTAATACCGAATGGCCCTTGTGTGAAAAAAAAAATGCAAATGTCCTGTGCATAATATGGCCTCTTCTCTTATTACTACTAAAAAGGAAACAATCACACACCTTGTCTTCATTAAATGCCACTCAACTTACCCAGGGACCAAAATCAGGAATGAAGAACAGAAACATCACGCAGTGAGATGTACCACAACATTCACAGCAAAAGCACAAGCTGCACAAGTATCACACTCATCAATTATAAAATAGTGAAGCACCTCTTTCCAGAATGTAACTATAATGTTAGTATTCATTTCCTATCCAGTGCATCCTTAAACACAGGGGTGCAATGGAAGCCTAGGTCATTCTTTCACCTGGGAGTACAGGTGTTCCACTCAGAAGAGGACATTAGGATGAAAACTATGTCAAAATGCTGTTGCTGTTGCGGAAATACGTCGGCTTTTGGAAGACTTACAGTGACAGGCTGCATTGTGGTGGCAAAAGTGACAATGCTTCCCAGCTTTTATGTCTGTGCCGCATGCTGCAATGTGGGTCCCTAGAAGATTCTTCAATGAGCTTGACACATTACTGGGGGGCAGAGTCTGGCTCTCACACAGACATGGAGTGTCCATGTGTGAATTAGGGTTTCCGAAAGAAGAGGGAGTTCTGGACACTCTGGGCTTCAAAGTTTACTACCTGGCAGCGCAATTACAGTGGCCTGTCAGATGGTTTAATGGCAGAAGCTAGCAAGAAACAGGGCTAACAAGGGCACAGCTGACAGAGGGAAAATAGCAACCTGGTTCTAAAGAGTACTAGTGAATATGCTGAAGCTACCCATTAATAAAATAAAAGCAAATGGGAGGTGGACTTGGGCGATGATAGGTCAGAATCAGAATGGCGCCATATCCGACAACGCACGCACAAGGTATCCAGAAATGCCTGACTCAAATACATTCAATTTAGTTACTATAATATAACACACTTTTCGCCCAGGAAAGTTACTCATCTTGATAATACTGCACCTTCTACATGTCCTAGGTGCACCCACCTGACTCTACCATATGATGTGGAACTGCCCGGAGCTAAATGGGTTCTGCACGACTAGCACAAAGAAATTAGAATGCACGACGGGGAGTGCAGGCCTCCATATTCTGGAAAGAATTTCCCATCACCCATAAGCACAAGAAGTGACATCACTGGATCTCCCATCATCCACCTGCATAGGCTGTGACATCACTGAATTTCCCATCATCCATCCGGGCAGGAAGTGACATTACTGGTTTTTCCGCCAAAACTGTCTTTAAAAGAAGAAGCCAAGCAAGAAAACTTCATTTCCCATCACCTATCAGCACAGGGAATGACATCATGGTACTCTGGACTCCTCCCCCTTCCTAGGACCTACTTAATGACAGTTGCATCATGGATGCACAGCGGATGTGCGCAGTGGGCCTGCCAAATGCAAGCACGTCTGTGCCTGGACCACTCCCAGTGGCAGGAACCCTTGTCCAATCACCGCCCAGGATACTCTGCAGCACTCCTTAGGTCGCTAGACCCCAGACGCCGTGACCCCAACTGCTGCTGCACTGCATTCACACCATGGTAGGAGCTTTCACCTGTACCCACTACTGGTTCTCCAGCAGCCACCCACACACACCCCACACACAAATACTAACAATGCCCTCAACACCCCCTCCCAACACACACACCACACAAGCACCAACAAAGCCTACACTCCCACCTTACACCACTTGCCATAGCAAACCCGCACGTCAACTTCCACTTGCATGCATACCTCTCAACACAGATCACTCAGCAAACACACAACCGAAATATAGGACCTTCTGAGCAGTGACACACCTGACATCCTCTTCATCACAGAGACCTGACTCGACCCCTTATCAGCTCCCGACATCGCTACAAGCTACAGCGGGCTACAAGCAAGGAGGAGAACTCACTATCATCTGCAAGAATTCTATCAAATGCACACCATCCACAGAGACCACCACCCCATTCATGGAAGAGCTGCAAACCTCTGAAAAATTCACCCTGAACGTAACCCTCACCTACTGACCACCAAGACCCCAAGCCACCTTTACTAACCTCATCACCAACTTTGTTGCTCCGTTCACCATCAACTCCAGAGCCTACATTCTCCTCAGTGACCTCAACTTTCACCTGGAAGCCCGAAACAACCCCTGCTCCAGAGCACTCCTCGAAAGCTTACGTAACATTGGACTCACCCAGCTCGTCACAGAACCAACACCCACCGCAGGACACACACTGGACCCCATCTTCACCACAAACTTCAGCATCAAACACAACTCCATGACACAGCTCACATGGATCGACCACTCCATCATCCACTTCCAAATCAACACACCTCATGTTAACATGCCGACCAGGATCAGCACTCCAAGATGGAGCTGGAGCAAAATCACAGAAACAGGCTGGCTCAGCACCCTTAGCACTGATCAGCTTAGCCCCACAGGAAACCTCAACAAGGATAACTTCAACAACTGGATCAAGAACTGCTCGGACTCCCTCGCCCCCATCAAACCCAACAAGCATAGTAGGTCACACAGACAGGGCAGCTGGTACACATAAGCTCTGAGACACCAAACAACACTGTAAACAGCTAGAAAGAAAATAGAGAGCCAGGCATGAAACCACTGACAGAACTACCTACAAGGCTGCACTCAGACGCTATCATCAGCAAATAAGAGACACCAAGAAAAAATCATTAGTGGACAGCATCAAAGAAAGCTCCAACAGCTGCAAAGAGATCTTCGTGATCATCAGGATTTCACCCTCAGCCACAGTCAACAACATGGCTGCCTCCCAATAGCTCTGCGACAACCTATCCAACTTCTTCCACAGCAAAATCACAAACATCTACAGCATCTTCGCACACCAACCCATTCCAGAGAACTCATCTCTATCTTACCCACCACCAACCTAGATGGCCACCCGACCGAATAGACAACCCTCACCAGAAATGACACAGTAGCAATCATGCAGACCATCCACTCAGAGGCCCTAACGGACCCATGGCCCTACCACATCTACAACCTGGGAACATCACCAATCAGCACCACTGTGACTCACATCATCAACACCTCCATCATATCCACCACTTTCCCAGATGAATAGAAACTTGCAGAAATCAACGCCCTCCTCAAGAAGCTCTCAGCCGAATCAACTGAGCAACTTCTGACCCATCTCCCTGCTCTGCTTTCCAACCAAAGTGATTGAAAAGCCCATTAACAAGCAACTCATATCCCACCTCGAACTTCACCATCTTCTGGACAACCCAATCAGTATTCAGAAAGAACCACAGTACCAAAACCGCACTCATCGCAGCCATCAATGTCATTTGAAACATCCTGGACCAAGGAGA
Source organism: Calotriton arnoldi (assembly GCA_963921515.1). NCBI lineage: Eukaryota > Metazoa > Chordata > Amphibia > Caudata > Salamandridae > Calotriton > Calotriton arnoldi. The sequence continues at coordinate 618,030 of CAWUFW010008422.1, read as the reverse complement.
ACAGTGGCCCTCATCCTGCTCGACCTTTCCACGGCCTTCAACACTGTCTCCCACAACACCCTCATCAGAAGACTCCGCGAGATTGGCATACAAGGATCCGCTCTCAAATATAAAATATGAAATGGGGGATACTCAAACGTAGCGGTTTTTACAGATGAGTGCTTCTGATTGCTTTTTTATAATATTGCTAGGAGAGGAATATACTTTGTTGTTGTCCTGAAGAAGGTGGTTTTATCTTACACAATCCACCGAAATGCATCAACGTCTTGAGTTTGTTAAATTTGTGGAATATAGTATCACAATTTGAAAAAAAATTGGTTTCTGCAATGTGGAGTTCTTATGAAGTCCTACAAATTAACTTGATTTTATGACAAATGTGATTGTCTTATTTGTTGTCTCTCCCATTTTATATTTTCTGATTTGTATTATTGTATTCTTATAGACTCTATGTACATGTTTTTATATTGATTTTTATGTTTAATTTCAATAGATACATTTAAAAAAGAATCATATTTCTCATTAAATTTGGAGATATAAATATTTCAATATTCTGTGGAGTTCTCGGCTCTTTCAAGACTGGGTGAATGTATGTGAAGAGATTGGATGTATGTAGGCTGATTTGAATGACGAGCGACCTCAAAGGGAATTATAATTTTGACTGTTAAGCCACAGCCCATTGCACAATTGTCCTTGTTGTTTGTAATAATCAGAGATTCCATGCTGTGTTCTCAAGTTTACGATTTTTGTTCATTCCACACCAATTGCACACCTCCCATAAATCGCTGATTAGCATGACACCAAATAGGCGGCAAAAGCAACGTTAATTATTTGCTACATACCACAGAAGCTGACACACAGCACAGTACTGCACCAATTTCGAACTATAATATGTAAATTGTGAGCAGGATCTGAAAAGAATACTTGTGATACTGTATGCAAAATACTGTTTAAATAAATAAAAAGTACATACTTAAACACCAATATTCAACAGAAATGCTCAAAAGCTAATCTAGAAGAGACAAATTGACGAGGTAAAAATGGCTTTATGTGGGCCTGCTAAAAAGAATAATTGGCATGCAGAACTTCAGTTAACTTTTTGGGAAAGAAAGTCACAAAATACAATGCATACCATCGAAGAAGACATTTCAATTTTTGAAAGTCTAAATACTTTCATGCCCAAATGTTTGGGGCTAACTGACTTCAGTTGTAAACAAGTGGCAGTAGGTGGTTGGGGAAGGTGCTCCGTGGAGTCCATCTGCCTTCTGCTTTTCTCTTTTGATAGCAGCTTGGAAAAGAGGCTGAGAACTATGAATTGTATGAGTCTAATCTGGGCGGAGGGTGTAAAGGGGGATTTAGACTAACTAATCCCACAGGTCGCTAGCCAGCTCCTAAAACACTTTCTTCAAAGAAGGACCATGTCTACTTATGAACCGATTTGTACGCCATTATCTTGTCCGCTTCACTGAGGCCACTACCTGCATTTAGATTGTGAAGAGCAAGGAAGGTGAGATGGTAACATGAAGCCATCACCCATCCAGCTGCTGGCTGTGGAAGGATCTTCTCATAGTCCTTCTTATGGTGGAGAATCATTCTCTTTTCATTGCATTGCAAACACACTTATGTAGAGCGTCAGACCCTTATGAAGCAATTGACAAAAACGCGGTTTCCTCCATTGCAGGTTAGCGGCCGCCCTCATTTCACTTGTGCCACCAAACTACATGTGATGCAAGTATCCCATTATAACCTAACAAACCATAACATTCAAGACCTATTGTGGGAGTGGACTGGAGGTACAGGCCACTGCTCCACAATAAAACTTAGACTGGCTAGTGACTTGGCATGATTATAGGGCACAAGAAATGGGAGCACATTTCATCTGTTGTGCTCAGGGATAATGCCCAAGTGCTTCCCTATCATCCATAAGCAAGTTTCTGCTCAATCTCTCTCTTTCCTTGCATCAACATTTATATGACAAGCATCCCCATGTACCATAGCATCCTCGTCTCTTGACCTCCAAGGCAGTCCGCTAGGTAAGCTCAGGTGGTGCAGCATTCTCAGTAGCCGCAGCAGAGCTCTGGAACTCTTTGCCAGCCGCCTTCCTTGCTCAGCCTTTATTGCCTATATTGAGGAAACAATTGAAAACCCGGTTGTTCCCCCACCTACCCTGTGCTGAAGAGACAACTGCTGCTTGTACTCTGGGCTTTCACTAGCGCCAAGAAGCTTAGATCGTGTGCTTTACACATAAAAATTAACAATAAAAATGAAGTCAGTGAAACAAGCGAAGTTCGCTTGCCTCTCAACCTTGCTTAAGTTCATTTAGGGGGAAAAGCACGAGCTTCGGTTTTATCCGTCTTGCTTTGTGCCTCTTATGGGGACTAGTAAACTTGTAATACTTTTATAAAAGCTGTGAATTTAGTTACTCTCGCTTAATAACCTGACAGGCAGGTGCTACTGTAAGATTATTTGTGAATATTATCATAGAAACACATCTCTTTAACAGAACTTTCTATTTTGATAATAATAAGTGGAACTAAATGGAGCCAAGATATTCAGTGCATGACAGATCGTGTTGCCCTGTATATTATATTTCTTTGTATCCGCTGTACATTGACCTGTGGTTTCTCTATATTCAAAATTGTTTGATTTACTTGTCAGAAATGTGCTTCCGTGCTTTCACCTGTGTTTTATGGAGGGCTTCACTGGCAATCTGTAATAATGAAAGTAAAACCTGATCCAAACGCACATGATGTTTTCTTTGGAAATCAAATTATTTTCTTTAAAAAAAGAACAGTTTTGTCTGTGTATGCTACAACTTTATTTTCAGTTCTGAGCACAGGAATATGTTTTGTTCAGTTGTTGGGCATTGCCAAAAAATTAAAATTGATGTTTTATTATTTAATATTGTTTACATTTTCAAAGGCATTTCAATAACCTGAATATTGAATAATGTCTGGTCCGGCAACTGGTGTCTACACAGAACATTCATTATTCACACAACCTCAGCTTCCAGTGATGAAAGTCTCTGCCACATTTTGAAAATTCACATCTACAAGATGCACAATGTAGGAAACTGCCTCTTTTGACATGGATAGCCCCCACTTTTTGTCTGGAACATGATGTGATTTCGAATGAAAGTGCATTAGGTCCCTGCTTACCAGGTTCCCAGTGCCAGAGCTCTTTCCCAAAATCTGTACCACAATTGGCACAACTTCAGCAACCCCAAGACCATACAAACTGCCATTGCCGGCTACCTGTCTTGGTGCAGAGCAAACTGAAGAATCGACATAGCACACATCCCTGTGTGCCATGCCCACAGAGCATGGGTAGTAGAGTAAACCATCTCTACCGGTATTCTCTGTCGAAGCTAAAGATTAGCTGAAAGCCTGTTTAAAGAGTTTAGTTTCCAGTGTTTTCTGGACAGGAGGTGGAAAGGCTGTGCTCTCAGGCTGGCCTCCAATGCAATCCAGAGTATCGGACACTGCACACCCAGGACCTGTCTTCATTCTTTGTGGTTTGTTGTTGGATGAGGTGGAGATTTGTTGATCGAATGTTCCAGGCAGGCGTGGCTAGCCACCGGTTCCATCCGGCCCATGGTTGGTGTACCGGGATTTGAATTTAATCCTGAATTCTACTGGGAGCAGAGGGTGTCTTTGAGGACAATTGGCAAGGTTGTCTTTCCAGAGTTAGTTCCATGATTTTGCAGTTTTTTCAACCTGTCCATGAACTTTTTAGGGAGTCCTGTGTAGGTAACATTACAGGAGTATCGCCCACCCACAACAACTGCACTTGTCAGTTCCACTGGATTATTGATTATTGATTTGCATTACCACTAGCATCTTCCTGATCATAGACAACTGAAGGTTAATGCCACTGACTACTCTACTGACTTGTGGAAAGAGTGAGGGGTCTGTATTGAAAATTATCCGCAGTTATTTTACTTTCTGAGCGCTACCAATTGATGGAGTTAGGGATGGGGTTTGCACTGTGCAAAAACTACGGTGCAAATCCGGCACTCGGTGGATGGATCTTTGTCTCAAATTGAGGCTTAACTTCATTGTTTCAATAAGATATTAATGACAGTAAAGCACATTTTGCCCCATAAGGGCGACAGACTAGTAGATTTGCAAGACCACAAAGGTTTATTAGCAGATTATTAAGGTTACAAACTCAAATCAGTCAGGTTAGTCATAAACCAATAAGCACTTGATTACAGCATAGTTTGATATATTCCAAAGCTGATCAAAATAGCAAACACAAACACAGATTATTTTAAAATAGTCATATGCAAATCAAATAATAATCAGAATAAGAATCAGTTTAACTTAAGTTTCAAGAGACGTTGGGGACAAAGTTAAGCAGCTGGTGTCAGCAAGTAAAGCCTCTAATGATAGAACCAAATGAAGTTTCAGTTAGACAAAGAGAATAGACTTGCTCGAGAGTTAAACTCCATGAGCAGGGCAAAGTGGGTAAAGGGTCTCCAGAGAGGAAGAGACACCCACTCTGGAAAGAGTTGATAGGAGCATCTGCATTCAGAAGTGGACAGAAGCAACCTGAAGCTGTCTAGCTTAGCAATGCACAATTAAACCATATGGTTCGACAAATTGAAAGTCATCCCACGCTTCCCAAGAGACGGGAACCTATCATATTTCAACAATTCCTTGACAAGGGGTTGTTGTCCACTGTTCAAAAGACATCACACAAAACAGGCTCACAGCTTCACGACCTTCAGATTTTTTAGTTCCAACCGGCTCCTCACAGAAAGCTGTTCCCAACATAGGTGCAGAAATACTCATTATATGGGTTTAGGTGAAACTTGAAAGTATAAACATTTTACACAAATACTAACACATTGGGGTCGATTCCGATTCGGGCCGGAAATCTCTCCGACCGAGCCGGACCCGGAGAGATTTCCGACCGAATCGGACCCGTGCAGTCCGACCGAACGAGTACGATGCGTCCGTATGTTATCGGACACGAGTCGGTCGGACTCCCATTGAACTCAATGGGAGCCGGTCGTACAACGCGTACGCGGGCTCCCATTGCCTCAATGGGTGCGAGGCGGACAAGGGCGCCCCTACAGCGAGTACGCCGCGAGGCGCTCGCGGCGTACACGCACAGGTAGGGGGACCCTTGGGTCCCCCCTGTGTGCGCCTCGCACGGGTACGCGTACAGGGGTCCGACACGGACCCCCAAGTGCGGCTCCGACAGCGAGTTCGAGTCGGACGGCGCGAGTCGGTCGGAGCGGTCGAGGTGCGCATCGTGCCTACCCGGCCGGAAAGCGTCTCCATTGCGCGGTGCGAATCGGGTCCGAGCGAGTCGGTCGGAGCGGTTCGAGTCCGAGCGAGTCGGTCGGAGCAGTCGGGACGCCCGGACGAGTCGGTCGGTGAATTCGCATCGTACTCGCTCGGCCGGACCCGCGTACGGTTCGGTCGGGAAACAGGCTTTCGCATGGCTTTTTTCCCGACCGAATGGTATTGGGTGCGCCTCCGACCGAGATCGGAATCGGCCCCATTGTCTACAATTTAGCCAAGTAAGTTACTGCAGCTCTGCTTCTGAAACAATGTGATAAGCAAGGTAGTCAAAAACACATTTGAAAGTTTAAAATTAATTATTATAACTGAGGCTTACATCAACTATGGCTAATTTAACATGAACACATTTTAACTATGGTTAATTAAAACATGAAAATCCCATTTTAAATATACAAATATAATGTACACTAGTGTAATTTCTTAAGAAAAACAAAAAATTGTGACAAGGCATCACCACAATGAACCTCCATGCCTTTAGAAGGTGTGTACTGTACATAAGGATTGAGTTCAAAAGAAAAATTCACCCCCACACCTACCTCACTCTCTAGCACTGTGTTTCCTATTTCAAGGACATACGCTATGTTAGGGTCTTGCATTGGAGACACCCTGCCCCACACACTGCCCAGACATTACCTCGACTATAGCTTATCAAATAGAAATGATAATTAAAATGCACACCATTAACTGAGAAAGATTGTTACGGGCCATAACTAACTGTATTTGAACATATACATTTTTTTTGTATTATATACAAATGTGTGATAAGTTACTTTGTGACACTTCTGTACTCCGTATGCACCTGGGCTACTGATGCTGTGAACCGAATGTTTTGTAATTACCTTTATGTAGCGCTTGCTACCCCTAACAAAGCGCTGAAGTGCTTTATGCCAGGCAGCAGGCTGCTCCGGAATTAAAGGTTAGTTGATAGTCCAGTATTATTGGTTATTGCTGGCTGTCGGGATTAGTCTTGCGTGCCCAAGCAAACCATTCCATGCATTCACTCCAGTTTCTTTGTGGCAGATTAAATCAATAGGAGTTAGTTGTGATTGTGATCACTGGTGGGGGTGGGAACGTTTGAGTTCATGCATATGGTTGATAAGATTAATAAATGAGCTAAAGGAGATTAGATATTGCTAGGTTGTCAGGGTGTAATTTCAGAGGAAGGGGAAGAGGCTGTGATCTTGTAGATGAGTTGTGGGCAATTTGTAGAAATACAATAATGGAGAATAAGGTAAACATACATGTGACTGCAGGTCAACACGTGAATATCACGGTCCCTGGCTAATGCTTCTCAACCCTTGATGCTATGTCTCACCCTTGAAACCCCTGCCGTACTTTCTTTGGCCAGCTTTTACTGCCCCTAAATCATTGTGTGTGCATGTGTGTGTGTGTGTGCTCCTTGATCAACCATTCCCCTCTCTCAACAACCTCACAAATCGCACATCTCACATGAAGAAAACTAATTTGTATTGTAGCACTTTGAAGCTTCCGTAAGACAACACGCAAGCACTATATACACCTCTGTAAATAAATACATACATACATTAATAAATATGTACATAAATAGATAAATAAATCAAAGATTTGGGCCCAAGAATTATTCACTGTATTGAGGAAACGATAAAATGATTGATATCACTCTCCTGTTAGTTGGACGTTCTGCTTGAGAAATTAGACTATCGTGTGCACCTCAAGACAAGCCGGAGAAAATGCACTCAATTTTACATAGCCAAAGAATTCCTGAGCTCTCCACTTAATAGATGGGTGAACCATCATCCCTCTTTGACATTCAGGGCCTCATTATGAGTCTGGTGGTACATGGACCGCCAGACTCGCAGGAGCGCTTCAGTGGTCTTCCAACTGCCCTATTATGACCAGGGCAGCCAGGCCGCCCTTGGACCACCGCAACCGCCAGAGATCAGAGATCCCTGGTGGAGGCGCGGTGGTCTTGAGGCTGCAATTTGCTTGGTGGGTCCGCTGCAGCCCTGCCAAGCATATTACAAGTTTCCTCACACCAAACCTTTCATGGTGGTGCGACCGTCATGAAAAGCGTGCGCCCCCTTGTGCCTCTGCACCATGGGGTGCATGCAGGGGGTCCCATGTTGTGCCCCCCTGTATGCATGCACCCCAGTGCCGGCACAAGATGGACTGCAGCAGTCCATGCCATGCAGGTACTGATTTTGACGTTCCCCGAGTGGTGCCTATTTAATAGGCACCACTGCGGGAATGCTAAAGAACCACCTGCCAGGCAGGAGAAAACTCCTAATCTGGTGAGCAGTTCAACCACGGATTTGGCGGTGCGGGAGCGGGGCAGTCCCACTTACGCCCCCCCAAACTCATAATGAGAACCTCAGCAATCTCCAAGAAAAAATTATCTTTCCAAATAAAACAAGCATTGCCAAAGCCAATAGGTCTGGCATTGGTCGCCCGCCTTTTGTCAACTCCTGTTTTGTCATGATTTTTGCAAAACGTTATTGTTCAGAAAGCTGTCGGGCCTTCATCAATCTAAAAAAAAATTGGCTAAAGGCAAACATGTTTTTTGATCTCAGAAAGCACGCATTACCATAGTACTCCCTGGCATTGAAGGTCACTCCTTTGGGTGCAGATGTGCTCCTTGTGAAAGAGCAGTATGCTGTAACTCACAGTGGACTGATGTATTGCCCCTTGATAAATGCTCGACAATGTGAATGACACACCCACAGGCGAATGGATGGCGTGTGCCTGAAAACCCTATAAGTAACTATGTCATACACACAATTTTAGTAAAATAAAAAGGTCTTGGCTAACACAGACATAAAAAAGCCAATAATTCTGCTATAAGGTGTCGGCCATTCGCCTTTGAGAAAGAAAGAAAGAAAGAAAGAACAAAAGAAAGAAACAAAGAAACAAAGAAACAAAAAAGAAAAAAAGAAAGAAAAACATGGAAAATAAATAATTAAAGAAACAAAGAAACAAAGAAAGCAACAAAGAAAGAAAGAGAGAAAAAAGAACGAAAGAAGAAAGAAAGTAGGAAAATGAAAAGAAAGAAGGAAGGAAAGAAAGAAAGAAAGAAAGAAACAAAGAAAGAAAGAAAGAAAGAAAAAAGGCAAGAGTAAAAGAAAGAAAGAAAGAAGATGACAAGAAAGACGGAAAGAAGGCAGGAGAGAAAGAAAACAAGAAAGAAGGAAAGAAACAAAGTAATAAAGAGATGAAGAAGCAGGGAAAGAAAAAAAGAAAAAAGTGATACAAATGCTGCAAATTAAACACCAAAAATGATGGTTTTCTTCTTGGTCAAAGTTTATTAAAGAACCATTGGCGAAACTGAGTCCAGAATGAACATGCCCTGAAAAATTGTCCACTTATGAATTCACATGCATGATAGTGAAGTTTTCGGTTTGTGCATAGTAAAAGAGGAACAGTTTCAAACTGACTGCAAAGTAAAAGTGAGTTAAAATTCAATAATGGTTATGTACAATAGTTTTTTGTTGGGAAAAAGTTTTTTATGGGAAACTGTTGATAACAGACTCATATTTTGATTTGACAAATTTAGGTAGGGTATTTCTGTAATATAAATTAAAATGTGAAAAAAGGCAAATAAATCATTGGAAGTTTTAATACAATTTTTTTTAAAAGGTTTGTAAATAGGCAGGGAACTGTGGTGTGTAGGGCTTTGTACATATTGCATTAATGATGACTACAGTGGAAAAAGAAAATGTGTTTTTCTGTTAAAAAGATAAATGTGATTAATATGTGTGGAGTCTTGGGGTGCGGAAGGCACTATGGGTGATTTTATAGATATGTATAAATGTTTTTCTAATAATGTCAAATAGTCATTATATATTAGTGATGTGTATATCTTTTAATTTGATTTACAGCCCTGATGAAGTCCATAGAGGACGAAACGCATTGGCTGGGCTTACTGGAACATTTAATGCATTGAAAAATCAATAAAAGTTGGATACTGAACGCATTTTGAGTCTCCTGACAATTGAATCTTACTTCGTGTTCATCATTGTTGTATTTGTTAATATTGGATTGCCTGAATTTGGGCCGGAAACAAAACAATACAGTGGACGCTCCTTTTCTAATTGTTGTGGTGTAAATTGAATAGTTGTGCTTTTAGGCATTGGGGTCATGAAAAGTTGAGCGTGGGATCACTGATGATATTTAGTGCGATACACTTGTGCAACGGTAGGGCCTACACTGCTTTGGCTTATATTTTCTGACTGCAATCTGTTAAATTGGAAATACCTGCAGTCAGATAAACAAAGGTCACTTCAAAAGGAATATAAAAAACCATTAATAGGAGACAGGAGCTGATAAAGCTGAAATTTGCCCTGTGCTCACGTCTGGTAGAAGCCTCCTGCTAGCTCATCAGGCTCTAAACACAAGGGCAACACTACAGTAACTATAGAGTAAAAACAAAAATATTGCCACTGAAGGGAACTACCTTGTGTGTGGATTTGCTCCTGGAGAAAGAGCACAATGCAGTCACTCAAAATGAAGTTAACCTGTAGCTGAAGTAGGCTGACCTATGGCCCATTCTGTATGCTGTATTGGGGGGTAGGGGAGCAAAATGTAAATGACACAACCACAGACCAATGGATGATGAGAGGTGACCAAAAGACACTTCAAGTAAGAATATTATACATATACTTTTAGTAAAATCGAAAGGTCTTGGCTAACTCCAGACCTAAAGAAAGGGTCTGCCACCAGGCACCCAGGCACCACCTCCACAGTGTGTAACATTGTGCAAAAGTGCATTCAGACTCTCTTCACAGGTACAGGTCACACGTCATTTCCTTGATTACAATGATTATTACACAGCCACGTATTACCTCTTATTTGATTCATGCTTTGATGAACCCTAGCTGCTTCAACCTCTTCTATCAGGATACACTGACCCAGAGAAAGCTCAAAGGGTCAATCTGTAGGAGCCCTTTACTGGAAAAAGATGCCTTGCTCCACATGTTGCAATGGGCATTTATCTTACCTTCCAGTGCCTAATGGCTGGTTAATTGTTAATACCTTTTAGAATGTTATTCTCTAATTTTATAAATGGCTGTATAATTCTTGGAAGCACTACAATCATCTGTGTCTGTAACCTTCCACTTATAAATAGCAGGCTCATTTTTCGTATAATTAGAATGAAGTTTTTCTGTAAACTTCCGATTGTTAGTACTGTACAACTTTTCTATAAAACTCACTTAGAAATTGTTGAATAACTGTTAATATCATTTGAGTCTAAGGTTTCTGTAACCTTTCTCTTATAAATGGCAGGTTCCTTTTTTGTATAATTAGCATGTATTTTTCAATGACCTTGCAATTATTAGCAGTGTCTCAACTTTTTGTAGGGTTTTACTTACAAATTGCTGATTAGCTGATAATGTCATTAGAATTTAATATTCATGTATCCTACCACTCATGAATGTCAGTTTAATTTTTCGTATAATTAGATGGCTTTTTTTCTGTAACCTTCCAATTCTTAGTACTAACCTTTCTGTAAGGGTTAACTAATCAATTGCTGATTGGCTGGTAATGTCAGTAGAATCTAATGTGTCTGCAACCTCGCACTTATTAATGGCAGGTGAATTTTTCGTACAATTGGAATGCATTTTTCTGTAATTTTTCAGTTCTTACTACTAACGTTTCTGTAGGGTTTCACTAATCAATTGCTGATTAGCTGTTAATGTCATTAGAATCTAATGTTTCTGTAACCTCCCACTTACAAATCGTTGGCTATCTGTTGATTACATTAGAATATAGCATGTCTATAGCTTTGGACTTATACTTTCCTGGTTAATTGTTAGTAGCAATAGAATCTATTTGTTCTTTAGCTTTCCATTTACAAATGGTTGGTTAGTTGTTAAAATCATTAAAATGCATTTCGATAACCTTATTGTGAAAGGCTGATAGCTACACTCAAATCAATATTGAGAAAAGGGATTTTAAATGCCCTACAGGTATTCAGGCTCCTGTTGCCCACTTGCCCCAACTACAACCACTTCTCGCCTTCAGTCCACCCCTGGTTCTCCAAGTGTGCCCTTCTGCCTTTATTGTAGCCCCGGGAGCTCGGTGCCCAGGCCTCCAAGCTAATTTACTCCGTTTTATGTAGCGCAAACCTGGCCCGAAGACATTAAAGCACTATGCTGATGAACGATGTAGTGACAAAAGGGCAAAACAACAAAACTGTGACATGAAAACAATGGGTTACTCAAGAGAGTAAATCATGGCGGGTAGATGGAGAATGTCAAGGGACAGTTTACAATAGTTTAATCAAATAATAACCAGCAGGGACGCGAGGGAGGAGCATAATCAACAGAGTAAACTAGTCTAGGGCAGAAGTAAAAGGTGGATCAGAACCAACATCAGCCCATAACAATCATCAGGCTCTCAAGAGTAGAGTAAATACCACGGAGCTGCAAGGGAAGTGACTAGAAGATCCTCAATGTTGGAAGTCGAGCGCATTACGACATGTCTCTGGGAGTGTACTGGCAGGTGGAAGCAGCCTCCTGCCTCCACAGGTGATGCTAGGTGGCACGGCTCACTGACCGGTGCCTGGTAGGTCCCTTGCCTTGGTACCTCTAAAAGGGCATGAGCCTGGAGGGAGCTGCCGGGCACCCAACGCTACCCTGTCTTCTCCAGCCTGGTGCTTTGCCCTGCTTGGGGTCCTCCATTGATCAGTGCCAGGTGATGAATACTGTGGGGCATATTTACGAGGGCCTTGCATCATGCTTGCACCATGCAATGTGATACATGCATGTCTCAAAGCTCCAAGTCATATTTATGAAGCCACGCAAAGTCACTTTGCATGGCATTGAAAGACTTCATAAATATGCAGTAATGCAACGCAGCCCAAATCGGTGCATTGGCTTACTCTGCACAAGGGAGGTGTTCTATGGGCATTGCTTTGGGTGTTCTCACGCAAATCCTATGATTTGTTTATGCATTCCGAGATTTACCGAACCTGGGAATACACCAAAAAGATACGCCTCCCCAGGGGAGGTGTAACATGGAGAAATATATTTATTTCTCCTTGTTTTTCCTCTTTCCATGTGTGCTGCACTCTGCAGCACACATGGAAAGAGGAAAACGACTCTTGGGATTGTTTCTGTGCAGGAAGGTGCCCCTTCCTGCACAAAAGCAATCCTTCCGACAACACAGGCTCCCTTGCACCATGGTGCACGGGTGCCTGTGATGGCGCGAGGCTGCCAAAACGGTGCCAGCACAGGCAGAAAGGACAGGACTGCGCCATATTGGATAAATATGCTGCATTTCTGCTCATTACCTGTGACGCATGGCAGCGCAGCAAGGTGACTTGCTGGACTGCCCTGCGCCACTTCTCCCCCCTTGTCCATACCCTACAGGTAAATCCTTTCCACACCAGTGAGATCAGTGCGGCAGATGTCCATACACCTAATGTTAGATCTGATTCCAGACTTTCTTCCTCTTCCACCAAGGTCTATCGATTTCCAAACCCCTGAAACCAGCCCCCATTATCCTGTGTAAATAATGTCTCACCACATCACCATCTCGTCAAAGAATAGTTTAATGCAAAGGGCCTGCATCATTTGTTTTCCAAACTAAGCATATTTCTCAAATTGAAGTCATTACCTGATTCCGTTGATCACATAAAATTGGTAATTGAAATCAAAGAGTAATGGGTTTTTCCTCAAAACAAATTCTCTGTGGAGAAAAAAGTGTTGGCTGGTGCAGGTGCATTTTTGATAAGCATTTTGGTGAGCATGTATACACAAATAATTGGACACCATTTAAAAATATGTCAATCAATCAATCAGGATTCATAAAGCGCGGCTAATCACCCGATAGGGTATCTAGGCGCCTGCAGGCCCCGGAGGCTTATTCACACAGCCAGGTCTTGAGAGCCATTCGGAATTCCAGAAGTGAGGCGATGGTCCGGAGTTGTGTGGGGAGGCTGTTCCAGGTCTTTGCTGCAATGTGGGAGAAGGAGTGTCCTCCATTTCTGCTTTGGTAGATGCGGTGGGTATGGGTGGTTGGTGGAAGTTCAGGTGGTGGTTAATGTAGGTGGGTCCTTGGTTGTGTTGAGCCTTGTGTGTGTGGATCAGCAGCTTGAATAGGCATCTCTTCTGCACAGGGAGGCAGTAGAGTTTTCTGAGGTGGGCTGTGATGTGGGTTCATCAGGGAAGGCCGAGATTGAGTCTGGCTGTGGTGTTCTGTATGGTTTGAAGTCTCTGTTGAAGGTGTGCGGTGATTCCTATGTAGAGGGCATTGCCGTAGTCCAGTCAGCTGGTGATAAGGGCTTGTGTCACGGTGCGTTTTGTGTGTAGGAGTAGCCACTTGAAGATCTGACACAGCATGCACAGAATGAGGAAGCAGGCAGAGGAGATGGCGTTGATCTGTGATGTCATAGTGAGCTTGTTGTCAATGATTATTCTGAGGTTTCTGGTGTGGTTGGAGGGAGTGGGTGCGGGTCCTAGATCTGGTGGCCACCAGGAGTCATTCCATGCGTTGCTGCTGTTGCCAAAGATCAGTACTTCTGTCTTGTATGTGCTCTGCTGCAGGCAGTTGGTGATGTTTGTCATGCATCTGAGGAAGTTGGTTCTGGTGGTGGTGGGGTCGTCAGTGTGTGAGAGGATGAGTTGGGTGTCATTTGTATAGGAAATTATGTTGAGACCGAGGGATCTGACGATGTTGGCCAGCAGGGTCATATGTGCATTGAAAAGCATGGGGCTGAGGGATGAGCCCTGGAGGACACAGCCGGTGATCTCCTTGGGTACAGATGTGAAAGGTGGGAGGTGGATCCTCTGGGTTCTTCAGGTGAGGAAGGAGGGAATCCATCTGAATGCGTCCCCTTGGATGCTTATGTACTGGAGTCTTTTGATTAGTGTGTGGTGTGATATGGTGTCGAAGGATGCCGAGAGATAGAGGAGGATCAAAGCTGCTATTTCTCCTCGGTCAGTAGGGTTTGGATGTTGTTGGTAGCTGAGATCAGGAAGGTTTCTGTGCTGTGATTGTTGCAGAAGCTGGATTGGGAGGCGTCAATTAGATGGTTCTGCTCCAAGTGTGTCATGAGTTGATTGTACACCAGGACCTTTGCTGGGAATGGGAGCAGGGAGATTGGCTGGTAGTTTTTGAGTTCGCTTGGGTCGGCGGAGGTTTTTTTTAGTGGTGGTCTGACTTCGGCATGGTTCCAGGCATCGGGGATTGTGGCTGTGGTGATAGAGGAGTTGAGTAGAGTGGTTAGTTCCCGGCCGAACCTTTGATTTCCGAGGTTGAAAATGTGGTGCAGTCAATGGTCTGTGGGAGCTCCCGAGTGGATGGATTTCATGGTGGAGGTGGCGTCCTGGGTGGAGAGGATGTTCCAGATGGTCAATGTGGTTTGTGTCAGTTACCGTGGTGGCGTATCTGTCGAGGAAGTCCGTAGATGTGGGTTGGGGTTCTAAGTTTATGTGTATGGTTGCGATTTTGTCATGTAAGAAGTGGGTGAGGTTGTTGCACAGCTCCTATGAGGGTGAAATGTTGTTTTCATTGGCAGTTGGGTTGGAGAATTCCTTAACAATGTTGAAAAGTTCCTTGCTGTTGTTGGCGCTGGTTTCAATGCATGGGGCCAGGGCTGTCCACTTTGTTGCCCTCAGCAGGTGGTGGTAGAGGTTGAGGGAGGTCTTGAGGGCTGCCCTGTCGGAGGTGTCCTTGCTGATGTGCCATCTCCTGTCCAAATGTTTGCTGTCTCGTTTTGCTGTTCTGAGTTCTTGGGTGTACCAGCTGGCTTTTTGGAGGATTTTCTCTGGATGTTGTTCTTGATGGGGACGATGCTGTCTGCCCAATTGGTGATCCAGGTGTTGAAATTTTTAACTCTGTATTTGAGGTTGGTGGCAGTAGCAGGGTTGGAGGTGTTGGTGGTGTTCGCCCAACTGGTTTCTGAGATTTTGTTCCACCTCCGGTGGGGAGCATTGGTCATCTTGGGGGTGGCGGTGCACGGGCTGGAGATGCTGAAGTGGAAGATGGAGTGATCAGTTCATGTGAGTTCTGTGACATGGGTGCAGTTGATGCGGTTGCTGGAGGTGAAAATTGGGTCCAGTGTGTGTCCTGTGGTGTGTGTAGGGTCGTGGACAATCTGGGTCAATCTGAGGCTGCTCAAAATGTCAAAGAGGTGTGCTATGTTTTTGTCTGGGTTGCCATAATGGAAATTTAGGTCACCAAGGAAGATGTAGTCCTTAGAGTCTAACGCTAGGGGCACAATGAAGTCTGTAATGGTGTTGCAGAAGCTGGAGCGCGGGTCTGGGGGTCAGTATGCGAGGGTGCCGCTGATGGTTGTCTTGTTGTCCATGTGGAGTTTGAAGTTGAGATGTTCCTTGGCGGTGGTGGTGTTGTCGGTGGTGGCGGTACACTGTATGGTCTCTTTGTGGATGATGGCTGTTCCTCCTCCCGGCTTGTTGGAGCGGTTCTGGTGAGTGATTTTATATCCGTCAGGGATCGCTGTGGCAATGTCTGGGGTGGATGTGGGGTCTGACCAAGTTCTCAGTGCGGAAGATGATGTTGGGTGCGAGGGTGGCAATGAGGTACCATAATTCAGCGGAATGGTTGAAAAGTGAGTTTAGAAGGGCGCATGCGAGTTGGTGTTTTTGTTCAGGTGGTGTCTGTGGTGTATTCGGGGTGGGGCTGGTGTGTGTGCAGTGGGAGGTGAAGTGGCAGTGGGTGCAGGTGAAAGATCCAACTGTGGAGCGTTGATCCGCACGGTGGCAGTGTTTGTTGCGGTATCCGTGGTCGAGGGTGTAGAGTTCGGCGATGGTGTATCTTCGGGGGTAGAAGGGCCAGGATTCGTGGTGCTGGGCATGGTCCAGGTGCGGCCAGGCACAGACGGGCTTGCCTTTGGTGCTCCTTCGGTGTGCCAGTGGCACGCCAGCTGCGCACGTCCACAGCACAGTCGTGCTGATACCTGCATTAAGTAGATCCTGGGGTGAGCATGGCTTCTGTTGGCGGGAAGAATGGTGAGTGGGAAAACCCGGTCGGAAAAACCCCAGTGGGAAAACCCGGGCAGCTGTAGTGTCACTGGATCAGTCTGGAACAAGCAGGAACTGGAGGTCACGGGCAAGTGGCAAGTTAGGTGTCCAGGTGCCTACACCTGTATGTAACAGAAAAATATTTATTTGTAAAATGCCCATTGGTCCCAAAGGGTCCTTCATTCTCCAAAACAGATATTTACTGTTATTACACTCAGTTGTGCTGATTTTATCGACCTTGGAAGGATGAAAGTCTGAATGAACATTCTCAGATTGGAACCTGTGACCTTGGGTCAAACATAGATTCCATCGGTGGGTGCATTAATCCCAGACACAGCTCCATATGTACCTGCGGACTCTCATGAAAATTCCTGGAAAGCTTTGACTGCCTTAATTCTCCACGAAGTATAGGTGAAAACATAGGAGTGTAGACATACAAAGCCTTTTCAGTGATTCATGCCCTTGGCGCCTCATGACGAGTATGATGGAGTTGTATACTAAGAAATACCTGGGTCAGACCCAGTTGTAAAACTCCTTCAGGAGAGTCAGGCAGAGGGAGGGCCTGACCCTAATCTGGCTCCTGCAGCACCCTGGGGGAGTGACAGCGTTCCCCCAGCATATCCCTGCCCTACTCAAAGCAGGTGATAAATGGCTTCTTGAAAGAGATCCAAATTCAGTCCAGAAGGGGGAATTTCCTGTAGAAAAGGAACCAATTTTTCCAGGTCCGCGTGTCATTCCAGCTTGGAATACATGTTATTTGGAGCAGGGATACCAGCCAGGATCAAAGATTCTGCATCCTGGTATCCCTGCGCTAAATAATGGATAGCTCATAGAGAGGCCTGTTAGAGAGTCAACCTTTTTGCCCTGTTCACCACCATTTTTTGCTGACTGGTACTGGTGGTAACTGACTCTGACTGTGCATGGCCTCTGCTAACCAGGCCCAGGGCCAGTGCTCGGATTAAAAAAGTACATGTAATGGGGTACACTTACCATTGGCAATGGCAGACCCCTGTCAGTCCCTAGTATATAATAGAGCCAGGGGGGATTTAATCTACCTATAAGTCCCTTGTAGATAATAGGGCATGGAGGTTTAGAGTCCCAGCTGATTTCCTGCACTTGCATATGTGCACTGCTGTGTGCCTGCTGTCCTTTTAAAGGCAGCCCTGCATTGCAGCCTGTCTTTAAAAGTAAACTCTCACAATTGGTATTGACAGGCCCTATAAGTCCTGAGTATATAATAGGGCCAGGAGATTCAAACTACCTATAAGTCTCTAGCACACAATAGGGCATGGAAGTTTAGAGGCCCAGCAGATTTTCTGCACTTGCATGTGTGCACTGCTGAGTGCCTGCTATCATTTTAAAGGCAGCCTTGATTTGTAGCCTGTCTTTAAAAGTAAATTCAATGCAAATTGGACTTTGGTGGTATGGGCACTCTAAAAGTGATCATCTACCTTATTTTTACATACTAGTCACCACTAAGGTCTCCCCTAGGTATCCCATAGGTGAAGTACCATGTAACTATAAGCAGTTACAGTATAAAAGATGTTTAGCGTGAATGAGGTAAAGACTACCAATTCCGTTTTTCCCCATTGTAGATTATTAGCTCCATAGGCTAACATGAGAATATATTAATAAATTTTAACTATTGCTCGGAAGGGGCTATAAATATGATGCAACTACTTAAAAGATGGGCAATCATAAATCCAACAACTTGCCAGTGTTGAATTTATCATAACTAAAACAGAAAATAAGTTATA